>LR749845.1:40085-153797 GCA_902729485.2 Mus minutoides
AATAACAGGACCCCTTTGTTTCTAAGGCTCAACTGCTTACGCTGACCTGGACTGTTGTAAGCTGTCATTTTTATTAAGTTTTCAAGAATGGGGTAATGCAGTGTTTGAATGACCCAAGAGGTTGCTTATTCATTGTCTTTCCTTCATGGGAGGCCCCTGTCCCATCTCCCTCACCTCTGCCCAGGTCTCTTATCTATCCAGGGAAATGTTTGCCAAATGACTGATTAGACCCTCCTGGTGCTTTGCATTTTTTAGAGATGATGCCGATAGTACTTTCGAAGTTTCCATGAAAGGTTTGCAGAGTCTATCTTATCTCCAGGCTTTCCGTGTCTTTCAGCTAAGCTGCATATAATCTCCAATGTTTTGGGTGTGTTTTTAGTGGGTTTAAAGCCTTTGAAGTTGAGGAGATAGTTCTTCTTGGTTCTTTCTCCAGTCGGGGAATACCACGTGACTATCTTCACAGATCATTAGTGCTGTAATTCCAGAACCAATTGCAGGATTGATTATTTACCACCAGGGAAGCTGGCAGATAAGCAAGGTGAAAAGGAAACCCTGAAAGGGAACCTGGACTGTGTCCTGGCTTGGATCCTGAGTTTTAGTCTAAGCTGGACAAAGGGGTGGACCACACACTGTCTGGATGCTGACAGCACAACCACCTGTGAGTGTCTATTTATCAGTCGTGGTGTATTCTTGACCTTACTCATGAGAGGCCGGCAACTGCTGAACTTACAGGGCTAGAGATGCAGGTGGAGGTGTGTCTTTACCAAACCGGGATGGAGGCTATGACCTCATGGAGGCTATGACCTCATGGAAGCTATGACCTCGTGGCTCACATCGCCAGGGAGAATGACGGGAGTGTCTTCAGTCAGCGGGGGTGGCAGAGGCTCCCTAGTCTAGCATCAATATCCCTCCTCTTGCATCTCAGGTTATAGAGCATCTAAGAAGCTCCCACAGTGTTGAGCAGGGTTTGTACAGATGTGCCTCCATGTCTGGCCTGGGACACTCACTTTCAGTTGAAAACAATGTAAGTCAAATTCACATTTAATACGAATAACCCACCAAACATCCTCACTGAGAATCTCAGTACCTGATGCTGTTCAGCAGCTCCAGGACATCGCACAACCCTGTGCTAGACTGAGAAAAAGCAAAATAAGAACAGGAATGAGTGGTTGTGTCCAGCAGACACACGTCAGTTATACACTGTATCACAACAAAAAGGAAACCTTACTTCCTGGCAGTATCTCCCTGTCCTTAGTCTTGGAGGTGTGTGTGTGTGTGTGGGGGGGTGATGTTGTTTGTTTTTTCTGCTTCCTGTATTCTCTCTCTGCCACCTGTTCTGAAATTCAGGTAGCCTTTGGAATCCAATTGCAGACCTCAGAACATCTCTAGGCAGCTGCCCTCTCCTCTTTGACCAACTCTTCACCCGAAACTGATGGCCTTTCTTGAATCTGTGTGCTCAGCTCTGTGGGTCCCAACCCTGGGCTCCGTGTTGAGTAGCACAGAGGAAAGATGTCCTCGGACACTTGTTCTGGCTCTCTTCTTCCCAGCACAATTGGACAACATTCCGAAGCAGTTCTGTGTTACTTTCCCACTTTTTCCTGTAATCCTACCTAAAAAGTAGTCAAAGAGTCTTAACACTTTTTGTGTCTCAGCTAATGTTAATCATTAGTCTTGCTTTTGGCTTAAAAAGCCTTGCCTTTCCTTTAGTAGAATTCAGCAATCTGGGTGTTTGTTTGTTTGTTTGTTTGTTTTTATTAGAGATTTGGTCATGAGAAACTAGTCATTAAAATTCATTCATCTAAGAATGTATTCATTTATCCACTAAACTCTTACTGAACAGCTACTGTATACTAGGAGCAATAGCAAGTATTGGAGAAAAGAATAGAAACCAGGCTGGTTGATAGAAGTGTATGAATTAATTGCACACGTGCTTAATTGTAATCATAAGTGCTACAAAGGAGATGTGTGGACCCTTAGAGGGGACGGGTCACAGCAGGGTGGGGGTGGTGTAGTCTGGCTCTGAACATCTTCAGTTAGCACCTCTGGCACAGGTAATATTATTTCCTTAAGAAGGATATTCAAAACTGTAATTGATTAGGTCTTCTGTGTCGGTTATGATGTTGTTACTTTAAGGTAATTCATGAAAGTATAATTAACTGTGTCAAGAATATAACGCCAGGACCTTGAAGAAACTCTTTGTAGAAAGGTAGCTTTTGACTTGGATGCTGAAAGCTAGGGAGCCTTTTCAAGCTGTTCCAGCAATGATCGTGCGTGACACAAGCCAAGCCCGGAGGCAGGGGAACAATGAGACGTGTCTCAGGAATTGCAGGTTCTGTAAACTTCCCGCATATATTAAAAAACAAAAACAAAAATGCAAGCACCATATGTTTCTTGAGCCTATTATCATAAAGTCTCCTAGAAAAACCAGTGCAGAGTGATAAAACAATTATAAGAGCCTGGATAACCACATCACCAATGACCTTCATGGAAGAGGAGGCTGACTTCTAAAGATAGTTACATTAGCAGTAAGAGCTAGCCATACACTTCTTGAATAAATTCTACATTAGATCCTAGTATAGTTTGTTTTCCTCCTGAGGAGCTTCCTGGAGATGTTGACTAATGGTCTGATATGGGAAATAACTGAGGATTAAATATTTAAAAGCAAAAATGTTAAAAGATAGGCACTCACTACAGAACCCAGGTTGGAATTCGTAATGCTCCCCTCTTGGTCTTCCAAGTGCTGGGATTGCTGGTTTGTGTAACCCCACCCAGATTACACAGCCTTCCAGGGCAGCATGATAATGTGATTGGATGTTAAGGAAATTAAAAAGAAAAACAACACGTCAAGTTGAGTGTGTAGACTCTTGCCTTTATCTAGTAACTCAATAATGTTTCAAGCATTTATTTCTTTTAGTTAAATATATATGAGTCTTTGCCTGCATGTGTGTATGGATACCACATGTATGCCTGGTTCCTGCCAAGGTCAGAAGAGGGTGTTGGGGCCCCTGGAACTGGAGTTACAGATGGTTATGGGTGCTGGGAACTTAACTCAGGCCTTCTGCAAGAGCAGTAAGTGTTCTAATAGTTGAACCATCTCTCCAGGTCTCTGATTTATTTTTTAAACAATAACAGTCATGATAAATTAAAGAACAGGGGACTGGAAAGATGGCTCAGCTGTTACGAATGCTTGCTGCTCTTGCACAGAACCAAAGTGTGGTCCCACAACTGCTTATAACTCTAGCTCTTGAGAATCTGACACCCTCTTCTGGCCTCCACAGGTACCTTCATGTGCACGTGTGTGTGCATGCACGCACACACTAAAATAAAACAAATAGTTTCTAAAAGAAAATAGTTAGTCCTTACTCATAGCTTATATGAAGATAGTAGACTGCCCGTAGGCAAATTCCCTTCAGAAGGTCAAAACCTTCCAGTGGGAATTCTTGTCCTGAGAAACCAGTGAGCTCCGCACGCTGCACTGGGAACACGTGTTCTGAAGCTAATTCACAGCATCTGTCCATACCTTTCCAAGAAAAGCCAAAGGCATTCACTACCGCAGTCTTTCCGGTATTATTTAAAGACTTTCTGTGAAAATTCTCAGTCCAGAAATTACAATCCATTTGCTGTTTTATTTTCGCTTCTGTGCTTAGGCAAGTGCCTGGTGCACCTGCTCGCAATCGGACGCCATCGCCGTTAGCATTATTATTAGTTGCTAACAATGCCAATTGTCTCTTCCCAGAGGAAGTAATAAAAAGTGCCTCAAAATGTAATAATAATAATAACCTTCACTCTCTAAAACGGTCCAGCAGTTGTGTCCATAAAGCTTTGCTAGGCATTAAAAGGATGTGTGTGCATACCCCAACAATAAAGGCTAGACCATCCCAGTGCTTGATGTAATGAGGAACCCACACTGAAACCATGTGGGTAATAGCTGAATGTCGTTGAACGTCATGCTAGACAAAAAAAAAAAAAAGAAGGAGCTGGAAAAAAATTAAAGTCTTTTGTAGGTCTGTCTTTTAGTGTCCTTCAAAATACAAATTCGGATCAGAAGTATTTACTAATAATATTGGTCTCATGACCAATGGGTAAGAAGCATTTTTTCCTAAAACCTTGGCCCACCATCAATTTACTGAGTAATGGAAGAGCCACGCCTCCCTTCACTCGCCAGAGTTATTTTTCTCCTTTTAAGTGAGAAGAAGTGATGGGTTGGGGTACAGAAATTGAAGTCAGACTCCTGGATGTAACCCCTAGATCCCATGCTTTCCCAGCCTGCGAACTGCTCTGGGCAACTTCCCTATCACCACTAAAGTTTTCTCACCTACATATTGGTGGACGGTGGAAACCATGAGAGAAATTCTGCATGGGTCTCACATACCATGTCCAGCAAAGAACACACAAGCTGGCCATGTGAGCCTAACACTCATCCAAAGAACTCTGTTAGTAAGGAAGGGCCAGAGGGAGGGAGGGAGGGAGGGAGGGAGGGAGGGAGGGAGGGAGGGAGGGAGGGAGGGAGGAAGGGAGGGAGGGAGGAAGAGAGGGAGGGAAGGAAGGAAGGAGGGAAGAAGGGAGGGAGGGAAGGAGGGAAGGAGGGAAGAAGGGAGGGAGGGAGGAAGAGGGAAGAAAGGGACAATCCTATGTGCACACACACTCATACACAAACATAATTAAAAATTAAAGAGAAATCTTTTAAAAAGAAAAAAGTCTGAAAATGAAATGAGTTAAAAATCTAGAGGTTATGAATTCTTGTCCTATCTCTGCCATAACTTATCATGTGACATTAGGCTCTGCCATAACTTATCATGTGACATTAGGCAATGTGATGTAATCATTCTCTTGTCCAGCATTCAGTATGATCTCACTAACTGGTCACATTCATGTATTGCAGCCACATTCGGCTTCTGGCACCCTGGGGCCCTGGGGCTGGTACTAGGGCTGTGAACAAGTAAAGAACATCTTTTGCTACTGCAAAATTAAGTGTCCAGACAAAAACCCACAGGAACGGTCCTGGGAGGGTCTATGTGGAATCAGGCAGTGTTTGTTGGCGATGTTAGGAACTTCGGTGAGTACCAGTGAGAATCAGCAGTGAGCAGACTATCTAAGGTCAGGATGAGTACATCTGTCCTCAGGCAGCAGCAAACACCCTGTTGGGTCTTCGGAGAGGATACATTGTATCATTCCCACGGAGCTGTCTACACATACAGCTCTTTAGTTTCTCTTGAGCTATTGTGTGTTTGTTTGGCTTGATTTTTCTGTTTGGGGGGACAGTCTTGCCATCCCGAAGCTGGTCTTGAACTTACAGTTCTCCTGCCTTAGCCTCCCAAACGCTGGGGTTGCAGGCATACAGCGCTTCCTGAGGCTTTAGAGAGAGCACAGTTACATCTATGCCCCTACCAAACACCCTACTGACCGTGCAGCAATAGAAGGTCTGTAAACCCAGCACAGCCAGCACAGAAGCAGCAGCCGAGAAGAAAGGACAGATTTTTTTTGGAGACTGGAAACAGATGAAGAAGTTCTTAGTGGGCGAGATGTATGCTGAAGTCTGCTAACTTAGTCTGAATAATTTGAGAATGACTCGGATGTTAAAGAACCAGCTATTTCCTAATGTAATTTGGGGCAGGAAATGCAAGGGAGCAAAAATGACCTATATCCTGGTCAACAAGAGACCTCCATCATAGTGAGAGACCAGAGCTTTTCAGTTCAGACCCCATCTTAGAAAGCCTGACCTAAGGTTAAACTCAAGTTGACTAACAGACTGGTCGGTACCTAGCTCCAGTTTCCAGGTTCCAAGCCTGCCCCTGACACTTCACTTCCTAACAGCCTCCAATCAGAAGTTCAGGTTATGGTTTGGCTCCCAGCACCAGCCAGTTATGTAAAAGGCCATGATGGCCCCCCAGTAAGATATATACCAGGCTAGATACCCACTTCTTGCCTCTATAAATGCCTGCCTGAAACTGGGCTCTGGGCCTCCTCCCATTCTCCTGCATCAGAGATGGTGGTGTGGCCCAAAATCAAGCTTGTATAGAGACCCTAATGCAATTGCACCAGAATCTCTCCTTGGTGGTCTTTTGGGGTTCACAAACGCTTCCTCCTGAGGTCAGCACTCTGGCTCAAGGTAGAAAGAAAGCCTTTATAGCCAGCCAGATGCTCCCTCTTCCTAGTAAGACCTACTACCTCACCAGCAAGTGAAGCTCTGCTTAGATAGTCCCAATTCCCCATTGGTCCCGGTCCTGACCCTCCCCCATGACACTTACTGAGTGGGACACCTACCAGTAGCTATTGTTGTTGTTATAGCCAAGACCCTGAAGCTACTCTAACAAATCTTCTTTTATTTATTCTATTATAGATTTATAGTATATCTATCTATATATAAATATATTACATATAATATAAATTACATATTATATATTACATATAATATATAGATATACTATAAATCTATAATAGAATAAATANATATATATATATATATATATATATATATATATATATATATATATATATATGATAGATTTATTGTGTCGATTCTGTTCCTCTGGAGAGCCATGACTAATACAATCAACACATGAGGAACAAACCCCTGAGAGCAAGCCCATCTCTGCTGTAGACTCAAGTCAGCCAAGACCTGTAAGATATGAAGAGTGAGACTCCTTATCAGGGGAGGACCTGAACGCAACAGCCACAGATTCTCAAAGGAAAGAGAGATACTGTATGAAAACAAGAGAGAAGCACGGTTAATTCTGTCAATAAATTGACTCAGGTGGATCATGAAGTGGAAGAAAAAAACTAATTTCAAGTCTACTAGGATGTTTGCTTCTTATTTGTTTAGTTTTTGTTTAAAATTTTTTTTTGAAAAAAAAAATTTAAGACATGTTTTTGTAAACTATAGTTGAAGGGCAGTAACTATAACTGATGGACAACTGGTGAGTTTTGACCTTTGAACCCACGAAATCCTGGTAGCCATGCATCTCTCAGTCTCCTTACATTCTTTTGCTCTTGGTTCCCTCTAAGCCCAGGTGGCCATGGTTTGTTTCCTGAAAGTGTTAAGGCTTATACAGCCACCGCCTGTCTGATGTTACTATGGCCATTTGAATAAAACTTCCATTTTCAATAGAGGTCAAATCAAGTTTACGTTCCCAAGACCTCCTTGGGTAACTGACATCCTGCTTGGCAGAAGCCATGTGTGTAGGTAACTGACACCCCGGTTGGCAAGTTGAAACATGAGTGCTAAGCAGGTTGCCCCATCAGAGTTGACTAACCCAATCAATGGGCACCGGATAAGTGTACCACAAAGACATGTTCCTCGAGAAGCCTTCCATCCCTAGATCTTGATTGGTGGGATAACTTGGCATAGGTGTTTATGGATTCCAAGCTTAAAAGCCCCTTAGCATTCTGGCTTTGGGGTTTCAGTCTCAGCTTCTGAGTCTGACCTGTGCCCCTGATCAATCAGTCCCAAAGTGTGTGTTCAATAAACTATCCCTGTTTGATTGAACTTGATGTGCATGTGCTTTGTGGGGAAATCTCCAGACCCCAACAGAAAGTCTAGAGTAACTTTCACTTTTACACAATCCACATAAATGTAATCACACAGTGAGAAGCCTTTGGTGAGGAGTAAGGTTCATACTCTGATGTCAGGATAAGACTGCGATCACCAGAGGCCAAGATGTCGAAGAGATTGTGAGGAATCATAGACACTTAAGACATTTTGTTCATTCTGAGCCAAGTCTGTGGGGCAGGCAGGCACCCGCAGACACCCAGGCATATGTCAGCACACACATGCCATATATAGGCAGGCCCAGACATAAACATGGACAACTACACACACACACACACACACACACACACACACACACACACACAGCATTGAAGGCTAAGGTTCATTCCTCTGACGTCAAAGCTATATTTATACCAAACCCACATAAAAGAGGTATTTTGCCAGAAATAGAATGTAATAGAGTACGTCACTGTTCCCTGAGCAGCTGGTGTTAGCCATTAGAGGGCTGATATAAACCCTGAATAGCCAATGTCACCACTTTGGACATCTATATTATCCCCTAGTTATTTGGACATAAATTATTCCTGACCACCCATGTTCCTTTACACTTTTCTTTCACTCAATGTGATGATTCTAAGACATGATACGGTCTTATAATATACAAATATGAATATTATGATAGTTTGCATATGCTTAGCACAGGGAGTGACACTATTTGGAGGTGTGGCCCTGTTGGAGTAGGTGTGTCACTGTGGGAGTGGGCTTAAGACCCTCATCTTAGTTGCCTGGAAGTCAGTCTCCCACTAGTAGCCTTCAGATGAAGATGTAGAACTCTCAGCTCTTCCTGCACCATGCCTGCCTGGATGCTGCCATGCTCCCACCTTGATGATAATGGACTAAACCTCTGAACCTGTAAGCCAGCCCCAATTAAATGTTGTCATTATAAGAGTTATGTTGGTCAGCCGGGCATGGTGGCACACGCCTTTAATCCCAGCACTCGGGAGGCAGCGGCAGGCTGATTTCTGAGTTCGAGGCCAGCCTGGTCTACAGAGTGAGTTCCAGGACAGCCAGGGCTACACAGAGAAACCCTGTCTCGGAAAAAAAAAAGAGTTATGTTGGTCATGGTGTCTGCTCACAGCAGTGAAACCCTTACTAAGACAAATATCAATGTCATATTCCTTTTTAAAAGAAAAAAGATTTATTTATTTTTATTTATATGAGTACACTGCAGCTGTCTTCAGACACACCAGAAGAGGGCGTCAGATCTCATTACAGTTGGTTGTGAGCCACTGTGTGGTTGCTGGGAATTGAACTCAGGACCTCTGGAAGATCAGTCAGTGCTCTTAACTGCTGAGCCATCTCTCCAGCCCATCATATTCCTTTTTACTATGTGATATTATATGCATTTTATGAAAATACCACAATTTATTTACTCATCCACATGTTGATGGGCATATAGGTTATTCCTAATTTTGGACAATAACAAAAAATATTGAAAAGAAGATATATATAGATATAGATATAGATATAGATATAGATATAGATATAGATATAGATATAGATATAGATATAGATATGTCTTCGTGTAGACCCATCTTAAGTAAACCAAAACTATTCGTATTTTTAACTTACCGGTCGATATACCATCCATCTATTACTTCAAATGTTACTAATTCAAAAAGGTTTCAGGGACATCGTCACTCCCTCTCATGGTCAGTGGGGTGTGGAAGTGGTCACGATGTATATGACCGGAAGTTTTTTAATTTCAATGAGACATTAAATACGTTATACACATATAAACCTAACTGGCATTCCATTCTCCTGGTGATCCATTAACAGCATTGAGGGTCCACTGCATTCATACATTGTGTTTTATATCCTTTTAAATATGACTGCATTCAATCTGTTGGTATTTTGACAGGAATTTTTTGCTCTGTTCATGAAGATTATTGGTTTATAAGATCCTTCTGTGATGTTTTTGTCAGATTAGGGTGTTAGGGTGATGCTGGTCTCCTAAAGTGAGCGGCCAGTTCTCTCTCCCCTAATTTTTTTCCCTTGTGCTTATGGAGTTTATGCAACTGTCTGATACAATGAGCTTTGAAGCTTTATTTTCTTCTTTTTACAATGCAGATATAAATTAAAATATAATTACATCATTTTCCTGTCACTCTGGCCCTTCCCAATACAGTGCCCACCCCCTCCCCCCATATATATATATATATATATATATATATATATATATATATATATATATATATATACATATACATATACAACTTGCTTAGCCCTCATAAAATTACTTCTATGTTTATGCTTTCAGGGGCCACTTGGGTATTTTGGTAACTAGTTTGAGGGTTCTTCCCTGGAGAAGACAATTATATTCTGAAAATCTCTCTGTAACTTGCAGACACTTCTGCTATGAATGTTTGGAGAAAATCTGCGCTGGAGTCTGCTGGGAAGGTGGTGGTGTCCTATTTCTCATTTCAGATTGGATACCTTTTTCAATAATTTTCATTTAATGTTCAGATTTTTTAGCGTAACAGTTTTCTTATTATTCTTTTTCTCCTTTAGCTGGTCACAGGATTCTGTTGGTGGTAGTCCCCTTTTTAATTCCTCATATTGGTGATCTATATTTCCTCTCTTTAAATCAATCTAGTTTAAGGGTTTGTCTATTTTGTCAATCTTATTTTTTTAACCAGCTTATCTTTTTTTTCCTGTTGAGTGTTTACTTTATTGACTCATGTTCTTACTTTTATCATCATCTGATTTTAAATGCTTTTAATAATCGGTATGATAAAGCTATTTTATGCCTTCTAAAAATTTTTGATACAATCTATTTCATTTTCATTCAGTTCAAAATAATTTGAAGTTTTGCTAGTGGCTTTGCCTTTGTCTTATAAATTATTTAAGAAAATCTCCTTGAATTTCTGGATATTTGGGGTGTGAATAGCGTAAAGTTTTAAGGGCAGGACAAGCAGCTGAGGTGCCTATATATTAACTTATAAAAGTATACTTGGCCTCCAGGTTCTCCCAGCATCCCTCAGTCCCTACCTGTTACAGTATATGGTTGTCATCACCACCCGCTCTTTCTACCCTGAACTCTCCAGCCCAGGGGCCAGGCTGCATCCCCCCGAGGCTCTTCCCTAAGTAATCCAAACATTTGGTTACCTACTCCCCTTTTCTTCTTTTGTACTTTTGACATCTTGGATGCTGTACTTGGTCCCATCCCTCCCCCAACACACACACACACACACACACACACACACACACACACATACACACACATACACATACATATACAGATACCTACACACACATACACACACATGCACACACACATACACACATCTAACCACACACTTACACACACATATACACACCTACACATACCTACACACACACATGCACACACACCTACACACACACACACACACACACACACACGATTCATGATCATGACCACTATGGACTCTCCCAGATGTGTCTGCCTCTGGCTATGCTCACCCACATGTGTATAATAAACTTTCTCCTTCCTAGGAACAGTCATGTCCTTTCTTTTCCTTTTTCTTTCTTTTTTCCTTTAAGTAGATGTCACATTGATATTAATTTCTTATTTAATTCTATTGAGACCAGAAACAAAAGCCCACCATATTTTTCAAGCCCTTAAAGTTTGTTGGCTTGCTGCCAGACAGGGGTGACACACACCTTTGACCCCAGCACTTGGAAGGCAGAGGCAGGCAGATCTCTGCATTCGAGGACAGCCTCATCTACAGAGTGAGTTCTAGGACAGTCAGGACTACATAGAGGGACCCTGTCTTNAGTTGGCCATCAGTGGGAAGAGAGGCCCCTTGGTTATGCAGACTTTATATGCCCCAATACAGGGGAACGCCGGGGCCAAGGGGTGGGAGCGGGTGGGTAGGGGAGCAGGGCCGGGAGGGGGGAGGATATAGGGAACTTTCTGGATAACACTTGAAATGTAAATGAAGAAAATATCTAATAAAAGTTGAAAAAAAAAGGACATTCAGTACTCTTGGAAAAAGGAAACTGTGACATGGTGACATATGCCACAGAGGGTTCTGAAGATACATCCAGGACTTCTTTCAGTACATGGGACAACAAAGAGAACAATGGTGACAGGAAGAGGTACATGGGTGATGAGAGCAAAGCATTGCTCCAGGAGGGCCAGCATCAGGAGGACCAGCATCAGGAGGGCCAGCATCAGGAGGGCCAGCATCAGGAGGACCAGCATCAGGAGGGCCAGCATCAGGAGGGCCAGCATCAGGAGGACCAGCATCAGGAGGGCCAGCATCAGGAGGGCCAGCATCAGGAGGGCCAGCATCAGGAGGGCCAGCATTCAAGTAGTATTAGGAAGTGGGAGGGGGATGAAAAGGAGGGGCCAAGGGAGTGGATGAAGAGGATCAGGAGGATGAAGAGAAGGGGAGGAAAAAGAAACAGGAGAAGGAAGAAGTAGAGTAGAGGAGGAGGAAAAGGAGGAGAAGGAGGAGGGGGGATAGAGGAGGAAGAATAAAATGGAAGAGAAAGTACTTGTCAAAATGAGCATATTTTGTGTGAGTGCAGAACAGAATACCAGATTCAAAGAACCCAAAGGACCCAGTTGAGAAGGCTGAGAGCTACACCAAGCCCCCTGATAGTGAGATTTCAGAATAGGGGTCCTGGGGACTCTTTTGGCTCAGGAACAGACAGCCCCTCGCCCTTTCCATTCTCCCCTTCATGCTCAGCTCACCGAGTTCAGCCTCCTGAGTGAATCACCCCAGGAGGAATCTGGAGCGGTTCCCCCAGCTCTCTGCTTCCTCAGACTCTGGCACCAGGCACCAGGAGTCTTTGCTCAGCCACTTCAGCACAAGTTAATCCCCAGGGCTGTGTTGGAAGTTTGTTGCCTGATTTAATTGAGGATAATGTGAGAGAGTGAGTGTGTGTGCTTCTTCCTCGGGAGCACATTTGTCCCTACATGTGATAAGACCTAATGGTTACCTCTGCAACACTTATTACTTGATACCCTTGAGCAGTTTGGGAAATAATTTTCGAATGAGGTATAATGAGTTCAGCTAGTTTGGAAGGCATCCAAACGAGGCCAACCGAAAAGGTACCAGGAAAGACATGAGGGCCTGACTTACACCCCTGAGATTCCATTGCTCACCTTCTTCAACCTGGTAATGATCTATAGTCTCTGCCGGGGCCATGTTGGCTTTGTCGGCTTTGGGGACAGATAGACTTGGCCTGAAACCATGCTTGTATATGGTTCTTTCTCCTGTCTCAGCCTATCCCCATTCTAATTCACACTTCATTTTATGTAATAGGCTCCCAGAAAAGTCTGGTTGCCACAGTTTCTATAACCCGTGTGCCCACCATGGTTGCAGCTACCTCTCCTGCTGAAAACCTGGCAGACTGTTTTTCTAGGATCAAGGATCCTGGCTCATCTGGGATGGTCTGGGCAGAAAGCAAAGGACCCTGTTCTTCCTGCTTCACAGCCTCTGCTGAGGACAGCTGGGCAGGTTGAAACAGCACCTCTTATTTGAAGTCACCGGAGTCTCATGAAAAAGTGTTCTTGTTGTTTCTGGACTGATGCCTAGGTGTGAGCGCAGTCTGTGGGCTCCAGCTCAGAGAACGCTCCTCCTCCCTAGAGAAATGCTCCCTCTGCCTGCCCATTCTTTCTCTTGGTCCTGGGCACACATCTAGGCCAGGAACATTTTTGATCCTACCTTATCACTAAAGGCTGATAGTCATGGTCTGATTTAATGTCTCCTTGATTTTTTGGTTTTTAAGCCAAGAAGCCTTAAAGAGTTATGCAATTTCCCCTTGTCTGAGGCTGCTGCTGTAGGACTCCTTACAGTGATGACTCAAGGCAAGGATCACTTAGAATCCCTCTTGTCAATCCCAGTTAACACCAGATGAAGCACCTACCATGGGCTGGGGCACCCTGTTAAACATATCACATGATCTTTTTAATGTTCATCAAGACCCTCTGAACCCTCAACTTTAAAGATGAGAAAGCCTTAGAGAAAGCCTTAGAGAATCTAATTCACTCTAAGCTTTACAGAAACAACATCCCAGTGGGGCTGAGTCCCTATCTCTGTAGTCACTAGACCACTGTGTCCCATGGAGGGAAGGACTAGGATGCTGAGCACCTATGCTCCCCAAAAAGCACATGGCAGATAGCCATCAGCAAGCAGCCTGCTGTTGGGGCTACATTTCCACAACGTGGAAGCTTGCCAGTTCAGGGAAATGCTGGAGCCGGTTTGTTATCAGTGTGATAAGACGAGAGGAGACTTGAGAATCTGTGCCCTTAAAAGTCTTAAGGGAAGAAACAGATAGATAAAGGAGTTAAATACTGCTACAATCTCTGGAAATTTATATTCCAGAGAGATGGGAAAGACATGATGAAGCTAATAGAAATCTACTATGACGATGTAGGGCCAGCAGAATGTGCACACAGAATGCTAGGCATATATTAGAAGCGGCTGTGCTGGGTGGCGGCAAAAGTTTAACTGGAATAAAGTGGGCTGGCCCTTGCCCTAAGAGATTTGGATTTTGGAGGAAAGGAGAAGGAAAATCTAAGTAGGAGACAATCTGAGCTATGGAAGTGAATAAGTTTGGGGGTCTGGGAAGGTTGAGTTGAGAAGAGCTGACTGCAATGTAGGGATGTAGCTTCCATGGGGGACAGTAGAGAGTGGGTGAGCATCATTAGTTTAGGAGTTAGAGTGAAGACACCAGGAAATCACAGGTACATGCAAGAGATCACCACACAATTGTTACATTATATCTTTCGTACCTGGTGTGGCTCATTCCGTTTGTATCAAACGACCATGGCTTGAGTTTATATTTACTCTATATTAACAATAAACCACAGAACCAGGCTCTATTATCTCTTTGGCAACAGAGCCATATTCTGTCTGCCCAGATTCTCCTCCTGAGCTGAAGGAGAAGCCATGTTTGGAAAGTGAGGTTGCTCACTGCTCAAAGTCAAGGGCACTAGATGATCTCCAGGAACTGAGTCACCAGCTATGGTAGCCTCCACTTCCAAGATAAGGTTGTTTCTGTCAGCAGAGTGGCAATGCTTGCTTTGGATCAGCCAGAACCTGCTCTTCAGCTTGGAAAGTGATAAGACACACTGACATGTTTTCCGTCTCTTTTCCTAGATTCCAACCTGACTACATTTGCATGTTTTTTTCCAGTCAGGGGGCTATGCAGTTTTCTTGGTTATAAACTGATTTGCATAAGCAGCCTTCCACCTGAGCAGGCACAGCGGGTCATCCTGTCTCTTAACCAGCCATGAGATACATTGTTCCCCCTCTTGACCAGGTATGAGATACATTGTTTCTGTCTCCTGATCAGGTATGAGATACATTGTTTTTCTTGGTTCTATTGCACATTAATTTGTTCTGGCTATGGAACTGGGGAACTCGTTATCAGGAGCAGCTCCGCTGGAGATGGATTTCATCCATTCTAAACTGATCTTTCCAGTTTCCGAGTGTTCTCATGCCCAGGATGCTGGAGAGGTGCAGCCTCTGTGGGAATCCTGTCATTTTCTGTACTTCTCAATATCTAACATGATTCATCATGGTGCTATTATACGTTCTGAATTATTCCTCTTTTTTTTAAAGCTGTGTGTGAATAAGGAAATCTGTTTCCCTTTGTGTTGAATTTAAAATAGAGCTGTGTTATGGATTATCTGCAGCATCCTAGCTTCCAGTAGTCAATGTCTTATTGACAGACTTATTAAGTCAAGGCAGGTGACAACTGAAATACAAGAATTTTTTTTTTTTTTTTTTGTTGAGACACCCAAGAAACACCGAAACAAGAATAACTGTCTTAATTTAAGATGGAGAGAGGACATATGCTGAAGCCTACAGGGACTGTCTATGGTGTAGCTGTTAACAGGATGAACTGAGAGGCATGGCCTTGCAAGTCCATTCCACATACCCTTATCCTCCAAACCAGAGAAGCCCAGTGGTGCTAAAAGATAGTGGGAACCTGGTCCCATTGTTTATACCCTACAAGGTCATTCTATATATGACCTTGATTCCGATCTGGACAGGACAATAAATAGTCCAGAGAAGAATAGATTGTCTTCCAAACTAAATGGAACTAAACTCAAGTTTCCTCCCCCTACCCCTGTCCCTCTGTCTCCCGTTCTATCTCTATTCAGAGACTGTGGCTCCTCAACCACAGCCAAGACAGGAAGATGGGTATCACCTGCTAGAATGGCTTGCTGTGTAATAAAGAACTGTGATGGGGGACGGGTGCACCCTCCTATACACCCCTCTAAAATACAACAGCAGGGTACCTCTCATTCCCCACTCCCTCTACAGCCCAGAAACCATTGCTAGAAACTCCAATATCATGATCGGATATATGAGCTGGGAAGGTATGTTGTAGAGCCCGAAAGGAGGATGCGTACCAGCTTCCTCTCTGCTCTGCTTTCCAGATGTCCAGAAGAAAGTGAGGAGGTGTGAATGCTTCCCCAGTGCTCTCTGAACACAGGGTTCTCTTTTTCTAATAGGTATAGGTGGGGCATGCCCAAATGACCCCTGAGAGATGAACAGTTCCACAAAAGGAAAAAGACTTTGACCAAAGCAGCGTGGTATCTCTATAAGTAAATTTCTTCAGGAAAGGATTCATCTCAGGATATATAGTTTTGTATCTCTAAGATGATTGACAGGCAGGGCCACTACAAGGCAGGAGACAGAGGTCATCAGGGGAAGAGTGGGATAAAGGAAGAAAAGTAGCCACCCGACCCAAACCGTGAGAGCAGAAAGAAAAGTGTCTGGAGGCAGCTGCTAAAGCGAACTCCACTCCACAGCCTGGAGTATGAGAGCCAAGTGAGGTGACAGGAAAGACCCATAGGAATTACACGCATTTCTAATGAATAACCTGAACAGGGACAATGGCCAGAAACAGTAGAAGACAGCCTGAGCCGAAGACCATCTGGGAGAAAGCTAAAATGACCAGACTCCCATAGAGGCATACTTTATAATGTGTTGAAGTTTCATGCTAAAGAATCTTTGAAGTGAGCAGTTTACCAGCGGGAGAACTGATAGCAGCTAAACGCTGATATAAGAAACAGGATTATACTTGAGAATTCCAGATTTACTGGCAGTGTTAGCGTGCAGAGGCTCTGGAAATTCATTTTCAGATTTACAAGAGAGAAAGAGAGAATCAGAGACAGAGAGACAGAGAGAGACAGAGAAACAGCGCTAGAGACAGATAGAGATAGAGACAGAGACATGGAGACAGAGAGATAGAGATGGAGTCAGAGACTGAGAGACACACAACTGGCAGAAAGAGGGAGGGAAGTAAGAAAATGTCTCTAATGATCACTCTGATCTACATAAAATACAAAATAAGTATCTCAAATGTTTCTAAACTGTACACTCAAAGCTAACGTGTACCATGGGAAATAGGGTTTATTTAGATCTAAGAAGCTAAAATCACACACAAAGAAACTGATAAATAAGGATAAAGAACTTGTATTTCAAGTTTTCCATAATGAGCTGATGTTATTTTATAATTGAGGAAAAAAAAAAAACACAAAGTGTTACCATTTACCAAAAAATACTCTTTTCTCTAAGTGGCTTTTAGTTTGAAAACCAGTTTGTTTCTAAACTGAAATTACTACCAGATCAGATGGAAATGTCTATCTTCAATTAGAAGTGAAGGAATCCCAATAAGCTCGGGCCAGAAGAAACTACATAGAGGGGCTGGATTGACGGAAGCTTGGGCCAGAAGAAACTACATAGAGGGGCTGGATTGACGGACCAGTAGTTAGGAGCACTCAGGGTTGCCTTCAGTTCCAAACACACACTGGGTGCTCACTGCTGCCTCTCACTGCAGTTCCGGGAGATACAGTGCCCTCTTCTGGCTTTGGGGGGCATCTGCATACACATAGTGCACATGCCTACACTCAGCAGGGCACACACACACACACACACACACACACACACACACACACACACACAAAAATGAAAAAAAAAACATTTCAAAAAGAAAACCAATGAAACAAGGTCTATAAATGCTTTTCTTTTTCCTCATCTGATCTCTTTTGATCAGTTAGAAAAATACTTAGCATGGGTGAAAGGGAACATTAGTCAGTAGACAGTCAAAGTAGGATGAAATCTGTTTTCTCAGCTGATGTATTAGTTTACAACTGCCGGTTCCTCTAGTGCTTATGAGTTTTCTTGGGAATTCATAAACTACAGTTGAGACAATCTGAGAATCTTGAAACAGAATGTTTCTTCTCTATGATTTTGCCTTTAGTGAAGCTTTGAATTGAAGTAGGGAGAGGGGAAATCTCATGAATTCTTGCTTGTACAAGGTTAACTAGAATAGGTATGGGGACAAAAGAGAGATTATACCTACAGTGACTGTCATAAATATTAAATGTTCATCTAAACTTCAATCCTTTCCCTCTTTCCTGGTTACACTGTGATATTTGTCCTTTTTGAATTTATCTCTCTACTTCCCTTGGTTGTTAAAAGAAAAAATATATATTGGAAGAGATCTGAAGAAAACTCTAGTATTGTGCTACAAAAATGTGGTTTCTTCTTAGACAATCTTGCTGCCGTGTAATTTTGAAAAACAAAATCAGAAAATCAAGATGTTGGCCAGTGACCTCTGTCCCTGCCCAGTGACCCTCCTAAAATGCCACCCAGTCCCATTAATAGTTCTTGACAACTCTATGACGTGCCATCTTAAGCACTTCAAGCATATGTGGGAGTATAAAATCACACAGGGGAATTTATAGATTATGTTTTCCCACTAACTGCTCATCTCTGGGCTTCAAAGGATGGCTTTGTAAAGCAGTCCTTTGCTCGTTTGATAAATGAGACAACTCCTGTTTTATCACCTATGTGTATTAATGACTAGCCGAACTAATACCTTATAGTAGACTCAGTGCCCCATCCCAGACCTGTAAGAAACATAGAGCTTTGTCTCTACTCTCAGTGGAGAGCTAATGGAGCAATGCACAGGATAAACAAATAGCTAATGGGTGTTACCCTGGCTGCGTTGTTTCCCCTGGGCCCGTGTTTCTCCATCTGTAATCAAAAATAATAAAGCTGCTTTTCCCAAGAAAGCGTGACACATAAGAAGTGTCCAGCAGAAAGAAGTTGGCTCATCACCACTGTTATGCATGTCATTGTTTATTTGTACACACAATAAGAAAGAAGTGACCAGTGCATAGTGAAGAGGTAGGGACCGTTTGTTTAGAGAGTTTAGACTTGAGCTGGGCTTTTTTTGTGTTAGGTAAAATACAAGTAGCTGAGGAGCTAAACAAGAAAGGGGTCATCTGAGGTGGGAAATGACAGCTGGAAAGGACTGCTGCCACTGGAGAGAAGAGCCTCATGGTTCAGTGGGAGTGGATTGACCTTTCTGAGGAAGAAAATGGAGATGAGTGTGGTGAGACTATGGAAGCTTTACAAGTCGGGCAAGGGTGTTCGGATTTGATAGGCTCCAGCAATGCATTGTCTAATCTTGATTGACAGAGGGATGGGACCAGGAAGAGACCGTAGTGAGATGCAAGCTGGTGGGCAGGAAGCAACTCAGGGAGGCTAGAGGGAAGGCCGTGGCAACAGCCAAGCTGAGCTGTCATCAGAGGTTGGCAAGCAGAGTTGAGAAAGAGTCGGGGCCAAGTTACTGTCAAGGCCTTGGAAAGTTGCAGAGCAGTGAGGGAACACAGTCGCTACTTGGGAACCTGGTGCCATGGTTTACAAACACAGTCGACACATAAACGTGGATTTATGTAACAACTGAGGCTACATAATTGAAAGGTCACTGAAAATCTGAGGCCATTGTCTGTGGCCAAGCTGGAAAACCAAGAGGAGCGACTGAGAAAAAGAAGGTTGAGAGACCAGTTCTCACCTGGATTCTTATAGTTGTTTCTATGTTGCATGTATCTTACTTAGGGTTTCTACTGCTGGGATGAAACACAGTCACCAAAAGCAACTTAGAGAGAGAAAAAGTTTATCTTGCTTTCAGGTAACAGTCCATCACTGGGGAAATCAAGGGAAGAAGTGAAGGAGAGGGCATAGAGGGTGCTGCTCACTGATCTTCTCCTGATGGCTCACTCACTCTGCTTTCTCATACCTCTCAGGACCACCTTCCCTGGCAAACCCCACCCACGATGGGCGGGGCCCGGGGCCCTCCCACAATCAATCACTAACTAAGAAAATGGACCACAGGCTCGCCCACAGGTTAGTCTGGTAGAGGCATTTTCTTAATTGAAGTTCTGTCTTTCTAAATGACTCTACCTTGTGTCAAACGAGCCAGCACAGCATATTGGCCTGCTATAGAAAACTGCCAAACACTGGTTGAAAAGAAAGACCTGTGACAACCTACCTGCCTATGTTCATCCTGCAGTGGTTGTTGTAGTTAGTGCTGGAGGGGAGGGCAGCAGCCCCACAGGTGAGGCTGAAGCGAGTTCTTTGCTAAGAAGCTAAAAGGCTGGCAGTCCGTTGGAGGAATAGCGGCTGTGTGTCGGGGAGCAGGGAGTCCTGGTGTGGTGGTAAGAGTTGTAGCTCACTTTCCTCCAGTAGATGAAAACCTTAGAACGCATTGTCCAGTAAATGACTGTCCATCCAACATGCAGAGTCATAGCTTTCATGATTAATTCCAGTCGTGATGGCATACACCTCTAATCTCAACACTCTAGAGACATGGGCCAAAAGATCTTGGTGACTCACTTGATCTACATAGTAAGTTCCAGGCCATCAGGGGTTACATAGTAAACAAACGCTATGTCAAACTAACTAACTAACTAACTAACTAATGAAACTGCAAGTAATTATCCAGTTCTGAAGATCTGGCTGATGTCACTTAAATGTCTGCAGTTTCATCCATTTCCCTGCAAATGCTATAAATTCATTCTTTCTTATCCATTCATCTGTGGCTACTCACCTACCCTGATTCTGTAATTTGGTCATTGTGGACAGTGCTGTATAAAGATGGGTGTGCCGGTGCCTCTGTGGTGTGCTGACTTGTGGTCCTTCGTTCGGGTAGATACTCAGAAGGGATATGGCTGGGTCATACACACGTTTACTTGTGATTTTCTTTGAGAAATCTCCCTGCAGATGCCCACAGCATTGTGTGTCCTGATGTATATCCCTTCCAGCAGTGAGTGAGGGTTCCTCTCTCCCACATCCTAACCAGCATCTGTTGTTGTTTTCTTGGTCATAGCCATTGAGACTAGGGTGAGAAGGCATCTCAGCGCAGTTTGGACTCCCTCCTCCCTGGTGGGTGTTGAACATTGCTTCGTATTCATTCCGTTTGTACTTCCTTCTCTGTGAATGGCTGGTTAGGCTCACAGTACGTTTATTGATTGGATAATGTTTCCACCCATCTGTAGAATCTGCTGGGGAGAGTTAAAAAGAGAAACACATGAAATTAAAAAGGGGGCTCCAAGGATGTGCAAAGGAGGAACTATAAGGGAAGAGGGGCCATAAGAAATACCACTAAAGGAAGGAATATGAGCAAACTGTGTTATATTCATACATGTAAATGTCATGAAGGCATTGCGTTGCACAATTAGCATATGCTAATAAAGATGCAAGACAATAGTAATTAATGTCTGTGGGGCCACATGGAGAGCACTGAAGGTGAAGATATTAACATGCATCATCTCTTCAGGCTAAGAGGACTCAAGTTCAAAGCCTGGATCACATTCATGCTGCCATCATTTTAGGAATGTCACACTCTGCGGGCTTACAGCTACAATCCAAAAAGGGGAAAGTGCCAAGTGCCTGTCATCTTCAAAAGTGCAAAGCCGGGGGAGGGACAGACACTGCAGGAAGTGTGCCACCTGGGCCCCATGTTGACTCTCCTCAGAACCTGTTTTCTTTGAGCACCCAAAGAAAACTGTTGGCTGTTATTATACTTCTTAGACTTCGGAAACTTAAACCTGAGGCTCCCCAAAGCAGCCAGTGTGGTTAGAAGAGCAGGTGTGGACTGACCAAGGAGTCTCCAGGGCTCTTGACTGGAAAGTGTTAGCATGCCTGCTGTCACATGGGCTGTCCAAATGTTTGCTGGAGCGAGCCATTCAGTCAGTAAATCAGAAACAGCTTTAAGCATATGTGAGCAAGGTCTTTTGTTTTCTTATTTCAGGAACTGGCCTTAATTTGTATCATGTTTTATTTTGTTTATTCAAATTGTGTTTTATGATTTTTAATTGCATTTTCCTTCTGGGTCTACCAGAAGGCAGGCAGTATGGTGAGGAGAACTCAGAGAGTTGAATGGTTAAGAGACTAGAAACGAGGGATCCTTTCGGTGGAGAATGCTATGTCTCAGAAAGGCTAACAACCTCAATTTGATATGTGTCTGACAAAAGAGATGCTTCCTTCAATGGAATTATCTGGCTTTACCTACTTTGGGCTTGAATCCAGATTCTGCCGGGAGCTATTCACTGACTTCCTGAAATGCTAAGTCTGAGGTTTATGTCATAGCATAGGGATAAAGTCTTTCTGGGGCCAGCCCCAGATCATGGATGTGAGAGACGATGCAGCCCTACACCCACATTTGTCTGTAGGCCATTGAGAAGCTTCTTAATTCAAATTCCTAAAGCAGAACTCATTCTGTAGCACAGGAGGCTGGGAAGAGTCCCCATGAGTGTTTCCATGTCTGGTCTTTTCTAAGCAGAAGAACTATGCTGTCCATTCCTCGGGTCTGTGTTCAGCAAGAGCTACCAGGAACAGTGAACTTCAGGAATCCATCACAATGCTTCCCAGGTGAGAGTCCAAGCAGCAGATACATACATACACAACAATAGCTCAGGAAAGAGGATAAACAGTTTCCATTCAGCTGTGCAAGTCAAAAACCATCATATTAGAGAGAGGCATAAGGGAGCCCGCAGTCAACCATTTAGTATATTAGCATAGTTGTATTAGATAAGTGGGAGCCTTGAACCCTTAAGTACATTACACACACACACACACACACACACACACACTTTGGGAACATTGCACAGTGTATTTTGGTCATACTTACCCTCCCCTTCCCCAATTCCTCCCCAACCTACCTCAGCCCTCTCCCTACCTGTCCAACTTTGTGTCCTCATTTTTTAAAACCCATTGAGTCCATTTGTGACACCCATCTATTCCTGGGTACATTGGAACTGGAGCATAGTTGCTATACCAGGAGCCACACCCTCTCTTTCCAACAGCTGTCATTGCCAACAGCGCCTCGGCTAGGGATGAGACTCCCTCCGTGAGTCTCCTTTGGGTGGGGTAAGTGTGCAGATCCGTGTGAGGTTCCAACTCTGCTACATGAAGCTACACCTGCAGTTTTCTCTAAATTTCTTTGGAGGAATCAAGACGACTAAAGTATATTAACAATAATCAGTGCCCATACCAGCAAGAAGAAATCAATGCACTTTGAAGACTTTTGTTTTAGAAGGCAAGGAAGATGCCATATGGAACAGCTCCATTTGCAGAAACACTTTTAGGTGTGTGGGGAATTTACTTTCATAGACTCTTCTTCTGATAGTAACTGATAATGTCTTTTTGTTTCAAGCCAAGATGATTCTCTAGGGAAAGCAGAGTAGAGGTCACACCCCTGCAAAATGTCTAGACGAAGAGTAAGAAAATCTCCCTCTAGTCCTGCTGCTACACATGCGCTGATTATATAATCTTCAAATAATTACTTAATGTCTGTCAACTAGTTTGTTAATTGGGCTGGTGAAGAAAATAATGCCTAACTTGGTTCTGGAGAGATTGTTCGGTTATTGGAGCTTGCTGCTGGGCCTGATGACTTCACACACACACACACACACACACACACACACACACACACACACACACACACTAAAATGTAGAAATTATGCCCAATCTGCCTGAAGAATGAGGCAGGTGGATCTCTGTGAGTCTGAGGCCAGCCTGGTCTACAGAGCTAGTCCTGGGACAGCCAAGGCTACACAAAGAAAAGCTGTCTTGAAAAACCAAACCAAAAAGAAGTAGAAGGAAGGAGGAGAAGGAGACTGAGATCTCTGCAGCTCTGGGACCCAGTCTTGGTCTGATTCCCCAACAACTTGACCCATCCTCGGCTCTGACTTAAACACGTCCCAGTACCACCGTGCCTTGCAATGAGCTATAGTAAACCACACACACTTGTATGAAGTTCTCTGTCTTAATACAGCATTCCTTCCTAAGACACAGGCATCTAAACCTGCCCAGGAAACTGAATAACAGTGCAATTTCATCTAAAGTTTAGCCAAAGGGATTTGGAGAGCTGTTATCAGTTTACTAGGCCGCTACAGCCCTGAAACCCACCACAAATTGAGCAGCTTAAATCAGTAATTCTTATGATTCTGAAAGCCCAAAGTCCATAGTAATTTTCCAATGGAGTGATGAGCATGCTTAAGGGTGTGAGGACAAGGCCTCCTCCTGCTTCCCCTGGTGGCTTCCAGCTGTCCATGTTGTCCCTTGTACGTGGCTATGTCACTGGAATGCCAGACTGAGTCATCACCAGGCCTCTGCACTTTTTTTTGGGGGGGAAGGTCAGGGTCCATCCTTACTTAGCTAACTTAACATCCTAACTAATTACATATGCAAGACCATAAGGTTACATTATGAGGTTCTAGGTCAATGCTTCTCAACCTTTCCAATGCTATGTCTCTTTAATTCAGCCACATGTGTTGTGGTGACCCTCAGCCATAAAATTATTTTCATTGCTACTTCATATTTGTAATTTTGCTACTGTTAGTAATGGTAATATAAATATCTGTGTTTTCCAGTGGTCTTAGGTGACCCTGTGAAAGGACTATTGAACCCCAAAGGGGTCAGGCTGAGAACCACTGTTCTAGGTAATATAGGCTGTAAGGGGGAACTATTGAACCTCTGTGAGGGTATATACACTGTGTGAGGGCTGGCGTAAGTACTCTTGACAAACCTTAGATCAACTTGGCCCTGCTTTTAGACGCAGCACCTGAAGCCATCTCCCAGATCATTCATACCCTCATCAGGACCCTGCCACCTAAAATAATTGAGGACCCCCTAGACTCACACCTAGTCCTCACTCTCCCCATCAACTGATCAAGCATCACAGTATTACACTTCCTCGCTCCTAAATAAGCCCTGAATCTCTCACGTGTCTTGGTCCCCGTGGCCAGTCCCAGAATGCAGAGCTGCTCCCCGAGATGCTGTAAGAGGCTCAAAGTCGGGCTCCTGACTCTGGTCTTGTCTCCCATCCCCGGTCTTTATACTGCTGTCAAGAAGCCTTTATGGATGAAAAGCTGTCCCACGGCCCTCAGCGATGACTCTGAGGTGACTAAGTCTGACCTTTCAGCTGACTTCTCCCTCATCCCCTCTAGCAGACTTACACAGTTTGCCCCGCCCCTCCTAATGTTCATGCACTGACACATGTTACTGCTCATGCTTTTTGACATACTGTGCTGTGTCCGGCCAGGTCAGCCTGTACCTAGTCTCTTTGAAGGCTTACTTTGAGCACTGTTGAAGGCACCTCTGGGCTAGGTGTGTCACCATTAGCGTGCATTTTATCCTCCTTCAAGTTCATGCCCGGGTAGCTTGATCCTTGATTGTCTTGCCAGTCTTTCAACTCTGATTCCTTAATATTCCAGCAATCGACACTGCACATATCAAGCACATTACCAGGCAAATAGCTGCTTATTGAAGGATTTGCATAGTGAGCGAAATGAAGTCTTCTTGATAGAGTGTTAAAGTGGAAGCTGGCCAAATCAGAACCAATATATGGCTTATTCAGAGGCAGTATGGTGTCTCTTTAAGACTTCTAATCTCTATATTAGAGTATTCCCTATGTGATTCTCTAGGACACATTATGGTCCTGCCGCCCGTTGATAGCAATCATGGAACAAGGACATGTCTCAAGTTGAAAAATATATTAATATCCATGCTTTAATATATCTTCATATTTCTTTTTATGGCTTTTTTTTGGACTAAAATAAAATACCTTTTTGACCAGTTAACTTGCTGAGGTGAAGATGCCTGAGCCCAGAGCCTCCTGCAGCAGGAGAAAGCACGCTGTAGCTGAAGCAGACATTTCCAGGGAGGATGTTAGTGGACGTGTTAGGAACTGCCTCACAATCCCAGGACTGGTTCTCACCAGCCTGCCCTCTGCAGTTCTGTGTTTGCAAATGCCCACTTTCTACCTGGGAGTCCAGGTTGATGAGGACGGTGCCTGGATCCTGAGCAGCAACCCTGAACCCAGCAGTCCCTCCTTCCCAGCCATTGTGGAGTTTTGTGTTCCCATGTCACAGCTGTGCAAAGGAAAGAAGACGATTGTAGCTCCCACAGGAATGGAATTTCACTTGTGGATCTCATAGGCCCCTTACGTAATGCGAATCCCACTTCTGGTCAGTTCAGAGCTTGGCTTATCTTTAGACCCAATCACAAGATGCTTATTTAAGGTGATGATGAAACCCAGGCGGTGGTGGAGTGCCTGGTGCACACCTTTGATCTCAGCACTGGGGAGGCAGAAGCCTGGTCCACAGAGGGAGTTCCAGGACTACCATGACTACACAGAGAAACCCTGTCTAGAAAAACAAACAAGCAAAAAAAGGACTGATAATAATAATTTTAAAAAATGGTGGCGAGGTGGCACCGTGGTTGACACCACTTGTTGCTTTGCAGAGGACCCGGGTTCAAGTCTAAACACCTACGTGGTGGCTCGCAACCACTCCAGTTCTGTAACTCCAGTTCATAACATCAGTTCCATAAAATCTGAAACCCTCTTCTAACTTCCAAAGGCACCAGCCACACAGGTGGTATGCATACATACATACATAGATACATACACACATACACACACATGCAGGCAAAACACTTATACAAAAAAGGAAGAAATTCAATTTAAATTTGAAGAAAGTGACCGTGCAGATTGAAGACAGTGATTGCTCACTCTAAATCATTAATACGCATAATCATAGCAGCAATAGTTTTTCTTGCAACCATTAAAAATGATGGACGATTAAATGCAAAGATACCACATTCATGGTAATAAGAGCAGCAGCAAACTTCATATATATGGTTTGTATATATACATATATACATACATGCACACATTGCATGTGTGTGTGTGTGTGTGTGTGTGTGTGTGTGTTTGTGTGTGTAAATCAAACCTGTTTTTATTTTTGTAACCATAGTTTAACATCCTGGAGGCAACAGTGCAGACACTCCCAGGTACTTGCTACAAATGCAAATTCTTAAGCCTCAGCCAGACCTACTAAACCAGAACACTGGGCGGGATCAGTTTGTGAACACAGCCTCCAGGTGCCTCTGAGGGGTATTCCAGCAGAAGCCTGGCTACCTCTACTGTACACTGTGTTCTGCTTGACTTTGCTACTGTACAGAGATAGTATCCTAGGGTCTAGTATGGACCTATAATACCATTACAATGGGAATAAATTTCCAGTAAATCAACTGCTTATGTTTTAGATAAAGATTTCGATGTCATGGTTTCTAGCTTTGTATTCACACATGCTTCTCATTTACTATCACAGTATTACTGTGATAGTAAAAGCTGCGAAATGACATGTTTCCCCCTCCCCCAAATGCTCTAACCATAAGCAAAAGGCTTCTCAGTGCAAAGACCCTTGCAATAGCCCATGACTTTTCAGACTTTAGGCACAGGGGTTCCTTGGGTGTCTTACTAAATGCACACCTGGCCTGAGGCCCTGTTTCCTGGATTTCTAGCCAGCTCTAGGCTGCTGCTCTCTGGATCATGCTTTTGAACAGCCAGTCGCTCCAGTGTTGTGCATGGTTCCTGGGAAGGTCAAGTCATGGGGATTTCCACTGTGACACTCTGCCATGAACACTGTCTAGATTTTTAACAAAGAACCATACTCAGAAAAAGAGAGGAAAGAATTTTGAAATCATTCTTTAGAAACTGCCTTACTTTCCCTACATCTCTCTATATGTGCAGTCTGAGCTTTAGAAAACATTTCCAAGAATGGATTAAAAAGAAACACATTTGTTCGCCCTATAGCATCGCCCAAACTGGTGTTGTCGGGGGATCCAAAGCAGCCATGTGAGGTGTAGAGGCCAAGAGGAAAGGATTCATATGGCTGCAATTTTTCCAGTGTCTCAGATGTCTAACTAGGTGGATGTAAGGAGAAAAGTGACACTTCTTAGACATACAAAAGAAATGCTGGCTTTGGGTCATGACTAAACCCAAGTCTTGGAATAACATTTTCAAAACTGGATTTCATACTGTGTTCTTCTTGGACTTTTGGGGGTCAATTTTATATAAACTAGAATCACCTGGGAAGAGAAACTTCAATGGAGAAAATGCCTCCATCTAGCGTGTCAATAGAGCATTTTCTTGATTAAGGTGGACTTGGTTAACACCCCTTTTAATCCCACTCAGTGAGAATAAGAACTCTACCATGCTTTTGAGACAAATTTGAAACAAGCTTTATTAAACACAAGCTGGGACATTGGATACTGGCCTGGTCTATACCCAGGAGTGTGGCACCAAATCACATTAGTCAGAGGCATCTAAACTCTACGTACTTCCTGCCTTTGTCTAATGGGGGCAAGCATACATCCTGGCTTACTTCCTGCCTGCGTTAACTCATGCCTATGTGTGGTCAAGCACTTCCTGTGGAGTTGAGGCAACCAAGCTTCTTTACAGAAGCAAAAACACATGGCTCGTTATCTTACGGGCACAACAGCCCCCAGCATTCCTGGAAGCTATTTGTCTTCAGGCAAGTGGGGCTTACAGGTTTGAGGTATTTTTTGTTGTATAGAGTTCTTGAGCACAGTAATTTAAACTTAGAACATAATGTTAACCATCACAGTGGGCAGGCTCAGCCCTCGGGGAGCAAAATCACCACTGGACAGGTTGTTTTGAGTTCTATATGAAAGCAGCTTGAGCTAGCCAAGAGCAGCAAGTCCGTAAGCAGCACTCCTCCATGCTCTCTGCTCGGTTCAACCTCCAGGTTCCCACTTTGGTTTCCTCTCAGGGATGGGCTGTGACCTGGAAGTGTAAGATGAAGTAAACCCTTTCCTCCCCAAGTGGTTTTTGGTCTCAGTGTCACAACAATAGAAGCTTAAGACACACCATTTCTAAGCTCTGATATTTTTTTTCCTCCAATGGCTTTATTTTTAGTCTCTCTTACCCTAGGACTGTAACTGTCAGCCATGGATTCTGCAGTCACTACAGTTAAAAAAAAAGAAAAGAAAATCATCTTCTCAGCATATGGTTCATAACCCCACCTCTAATAAATCTGCTAGCCTTGGCCACCTGCCTACTTCTGAAAAAGTCTACGAGTGATAATAATCTCATGCAAGCAAGCAGAGGGAAGGGTGAAGTCCCAATGCCAATGAAAATCAAAGTTTTAATGCAAGAAGAGGGGGTGGTGGAGGGATGGATGTCAGAGTGTACGGTGGTGTGGTTTCTCTGATCTTCAAGCCCTCTGTATTTGTTTGGAAGCAGGGTTAAGTGCTTTAAGCAAAGTCACATAGATCCTAACCAGTGGAGCCAACATTTCCTAACTTCTTTAGTGGTCTCTCCTCTCTTCTCTTGCCTTCTTGGAATCTAGTACTTAATCAGATATGGAGCCTTGGTAACGTCTGCCTTATCTTTGAATGTTGCCTTTAATGATGTATCCTGCCGTACTCAACTTAAAGAAACTGTGATAGTTCATCTATCATCTTTGACTCTCCTACATTGACTGCCCGGAGTAAGAAAACCACATTCCTTTGGTGGTAGTAATCCTCGATGCTCCTTTGCTCCTTGGTGAAGCACGTCAAGGCTTGACAGAGCGTGTCTTGCCTATCTCCTTGGAAGAACTCCGAGCCACAGCCTAGTGATCCCATGAAGAAGGTAGATGCCCAATGTGTGGAGAAGCTCGTACCAGCCCCTCCATCCTTCTGTGGTGTATTTTTAACCCTACAGCTTGATTAATAGTCTAGTTTAGGTCTCCCCTTGTGGGTGGTGTGTACCTTTCTCAACTTTCCCAGGCTCAGTGATATCCCCACGGACAGGTAGAGGCATGCATGGGAAATCTGGAGTTCTGCCCTCAAGGCATGTCTGCCTTTGCAAAGGGGCAATGTAGCAATTACATGAGTAACACAGTGGCGAGTCTTCTATGAGAAATCAAAGCTAGAAAGGGAGGGATCTCCTCCTTGGAGGATGGGTGCTGGGTGAACTGACTCTTAGCTTAGGACTGTGTTTTCCTCTCTCGCTCTCCCCAAATTCAATCCCTATCTCTCTAGACATCTTTTTTTTTTCTAAGTCCTTCATTATGGCACCCAATAAGCCATGGAGAGGAAAGAGGAAGAACTGACTAGAAGGTTGCAGTCTGCCTGTTCATAGCAAGTGCAAGTTTACTCAGGTTCTGGTTCCAGGGGAGGGAGCCGAAGAACTCACCCTGGTGTCTGACGGGTTGTGAACAGCAGCCAGGCTCCTGGTGGCTCCTGGAGCAGGTAGGAAAACTGTAGCTTATTCTTGTATTTTGCTTTGCATGAAGTAGAGTCTGAAGACAGACTGAACTCTACGTGTCAGAGGATGGGTACAATAAGACGGTCAGAGTGTCCAAGCGCTTTGACTCCCCCTGTGAAGCCTGAGCTCATGAGACGGTTGGTTTCACTGTGGAGACCACCTGTGCCTCCAGTCTTCTCTGGAGAGTTGTCCAAGGATAGAGCCACGGCAGGCAAGATAGGAAGGAGCTCACATTTTAATGAACTGGTGCTTGTGATTTCTGAACTTCCCTTGTGTACATTAGTGTGTGTGTGTGTGTGCATTGTCTGTGGACACACACACCATTATGAAGGACACTGACCGTCACAATCACAGATACTTATCTGATCAAAAGCCCCACTTAGCACACGCTCCTATAACAACAATGGCTCCCTGAGAGACACTACCATGTGTTCTTATAAAGGAATCTGAGAGGCTGAGAGACATTCATTTGGTGACGGTTCCATTAACGTCAGTTACAGGCTCAGCCCTCCCAGGTCACAAAAGATAGCTACACATTTTGGGTTCACGCATCTCTTTATAAGGAATGTAACTTAGCAAAACCAGACGGGGAGGCCCGTAAAACAAATGGGATGAGCTATTGCGGGCTTTGTCATAACCCGATCCCAAGGGCTGTAAAAGTAAAATACAATGAGGGGCTGAGAGAAGGAAGTAACAAAGGTGGGGGAACAAAGCAGAATTTGTGAGAATTTTTCCGTCTGCTTTTCAAAGGCAAACCAAGTAAGCCCGGGAGTCGGCCACCAGACAATCATCTGTCAGATAAGATATTTAAGGATCTCATCATTACATCAGTGCTTTGTCATGACTGCTGTTGGCCATTGTATGAGAGGGGGTGGGGGTGGTGAGAAGAGACACCTGGCATGCAGGGCTATGCAAAGATGAGTGCTGGCTTTGGTAGCACATGCACTAAAACCGGAATGGTGCAGAGAGGTTTAGCGCTGCCCCTGTGCAAAGATACGGTGCAAAAAGATTCTACTTTCTCTTTAAATGCTAAGCAGTGCTTCCTGTGTTTTAGGCACGGGGCCAACCCCTCAACGATGTACCTCTATATCCATGTGGGTCTATATGTCTATATCTCTACCTATCCTTCTACCTCTCTTCAATAACCTTACCTGCCTCATCACGGTGACCAACAAAAACACAGCAGCAGATTTGGTGCCGTTGTAGGAAGGAAGTTTGCTGGCACTGTCCAAGTAGGAAAGGCGTCTGATAAAATTAATAGCATCTCCCAGGCTTCCCTGCTTGGCTCAAGCTTTCTTAAAGTTCGGTTTTTGGTGGACAAGCGATAGTCAGTGCTCTGCTATGGGACTTACACACTGGCTGTGAGCCCCACATTTCCTGAGAGAGAACATTGCTCTTCATCTGAGAGGAGGTACAAGGCAGGGAAGGCTCTGCCCTGTTCCCCATGACCCTCTTTCCTTCTGAGGAGTCTTTTCTGGTGTCTCCTGGGGTCCTTCTTTTCCACTTTGGATCAGATCTCAATGCTTCTGGATTGAAGTAAGGATGACTGGGCCTTCCTTTGTCCTTGGCCCAGGCCATCCCTGCCACTGGAGACTGAAACATCAGCCTTTCTGCTGCAGAGCCAGAGTCAAGGCTGGTAGGTGTGGCCATGGCCTTTTTCCCCAGAATGCACTCTTCCTTCTCACTTCTTCCCTATATCTTCTTCCTTCCTAGCTTTGCTGTGTCATTCCCTCCTCTAGAAAGTCATGACTTTGTCCCTTGCAGTCCCTTGGTCCTACCTGTCTCCAAACTCATACTGAACACAGGCTCTGTAGTAGACATCTTTTCCAGGGCTGTAAAACCCTGATCTAGTATATACTTACAATACACTTGTAAGCTGAGGAAAATAAAAGGGAAGGGAAGAGAAAGGAAAGGAAGGAAAGGGAAGGGAAGGGAAGGGAAGGGAAGGGAAGGGAAGGGAAGGGAAGGGAAGGGAAGGGAAGGGAAGAGAAGGAAAGGGAAGGAAAGAGAAGGAAAGGGAAGGAAAGGGAGAAACCGAGTCTCCTACCTGTTTGTGAGTAAGGTCATATTGAAGGGCTGCAGCAGAGCCTCCACTACAACCTATGACGAGAGAGAGTTGAGCTGAGCCTGAGGATTGCCCGGGGAAGACAGTACAGAGCCACAAGGAGGGGCAGAAGCAGCTGCCATCCCAGCCTGCTCAGCTCCATTTTCTTCCATGAAGCCTCAGAAAAGGTCTGCTAGAAACCACCAGGGAGACCAAAGGACTCCTCCACAGTCTGTGGTGACTTTTCTCTACAGTGCTCTGTCATGCCTGCCTTTGAGGCCTGGCAGCTGACATTTATCTTGGTCCCCATTGATAAAGAAGCAACTATGCAACCTGCTCGTTGGTTGCTATTTAAGGCCCACATGGGTCCCTCGGGCATGGGGATAGGGGTTCTGCTTGCCCAGCTCTGGTATTTCTGGAGACGGGCTCCAGCCTTAGAGGTCAAGTTTTCCATGCCTGTTTTTCCCTTCTCTTGGTGTTCAGCTTGTACATCAAGAGATGTACCTTGTACCTTGAAGGCCCAGAGGCCTCTATTCATCATCTTCTACTGTCCACTCCTAGGAAACGATTCCCATGAAGAGGTCAAGAAGTCTCTGGGCTACTTACCCTTCAACTCCATGTGTACCTAGTGATGGCCGAGGCTCGCTCAGGAGGGGTTCTCTCGCCTCCTGAACCCCTTTATGCTTTCAATCTATGCTTTCAAGTCTTCTGGGATGTAGATTTGTGTCTCACGAGGCTAGAGATGTCAGAGAATGGCTCCTGCTAATCTCAGTACCAAGGGGTTGACTATTGTTCTCTGGCTAACTTGGACAGTGCCTTGGGCCTCCATCTCTTTAGATTTCTTGGGAACTGTTGGTATTGTGAGACTTGGAATGAATTACTGAATATAGCCAGCTTTGATATTTGGCCTTAACTTTAAGCCTCAAAGGCTTTCCTTATTTTAAAAAAATATGAGCAAATTAGAGATTCAAAATGAAAAAACTAAAGGAAAATAATATCACCTGGGTACCTACAGTGAGCTGGTATCTACTCTACTAGACTCTTTATATATGAAGCCGAATTCCACCGTGACAGCAACAGACAGAACAGAAAGACTGAAGGCTACGAATTATAAAGACTTAGGCTAGTCACCATGGTGACAGTGGTGTGCAAATGTAGGTCAGAGTCAAACCTGCCTCTACTATGGTACCTTGATTTCAAACAATTTCTCCATGGACAGAGTCCTCAGACGGCTCGTCTCATGCAATCGCCACAATCCTGGCACACAGGCACAGAAGACACAGACATGGCACTTACTTGGTGGGTGATAAAACTGAGAGTCAAGTACTTCCCATCTAATGGAAACTAAAGCTCTCATTACACTTACTCCTCTCAAACGCAGCAGCTTTTCTGGGAAATAATGTGGACCTGAAAATGTTTAAGCTCCTGGATTCTAGTTAACAATAATCTCTTCACATAGCTTTTGATTGTCCCAACCTCATGTCAGGTTATAAACAAATGTGACAGCCTCAATCTTTGTCACAGCCTCCCTCTCTGAGGCCACTCATTCTAAGGGACGCCAGCTGTCCCCATGTGAAAGAAGATGTGGAGAGGCTCCTGTGGAGAGCAGGGCGGTGAAAGCACCTCAGCTGCCGTAGGATCCCAAACCATATCTTCACCAGAAAACTGCCGTCAGCTACGTCTATGCCTTGTAAACAGAAGGCGCCAGTGAAACATTACTACAAGGCAAACATCATGAACAGCCATGGCCTAAAACTACTTCAGTGAATTCTTTCTCGTGTCCCACTGGGCTAACGAACCCACTATTTCTGCTGGTTTGTCCTCTGCATACACATGTGCTCCCTGAGCTACAGATTTAAATGGGAATCACTCCAGGGTTCAGGGCACCTTCGATGCCTGAGCTGACCTTTTGTTGCAGACCTTATCAACAGCTGGATAAGAGCAGGAGAATGTCTTGCAGCCTGGCCTTGGAAATTGAATGTCACCTCTGCCGAGTTCTATGGAGCAAGTCAAGTGAAGGATCCACCTAGGTTTGAAGGATGGAGTTTGAAGGATGAAGCTTGGATTTTCTCTTGTTCTTGTTATTTTGAGCAAGGTCCTGCCTTCCACCATTGCTTGTCATGACAGGTGCTGCCTACCTCACCCACTTACTTATCCTCAAATTTCTAGCAATCTCCCTGCCTCAGGATCCACATGCAGAAAAAAAAATCATTTCTTGTTTCAAATGTATTTTTATTAAATTTTTGAGAATTTTGTGCAGTGTATTTTGATCATTTTTATGCTAACTCTTCCCTCAACTCTCTCTAGATCCATCCTCCTGTCTCTACCAACCCAACGTCATGGGTTTTTGTTTTGTTTTCTTTCTTTTTTTTTTTTTTTTGTCTTTAACCATAGCTCGTGGAACCCAGTTTATGCTGCCTATATCCTCCTAGGTGTAGAACCACCCACTGCAGTGTAGTCAACCTACCAGGGGCACGCCCTTAAAGAAAACCAATTATCCCCCCCTCTGAAGCCATCAGCTGTCCACAGCCCCTCAGTTAACAACATCTTCAAATAATTTGCTCTGATTTTGAATTACTGAAGCCCACCTTCTGACAATGTGCAAACCATGATCATCTTTTCAAGGCCCCCGAACTCTTTTTCACTGACCATATGAGGTTCCAAGTTCACCCACCATCTTATGTTCTGCATCCAGTTCAGACATACTAAAGGTATCTTGTATCGTAATAGATCTCTTCACCCGGAGGGGAAAGGGTCTTAGTTAGGGTTTCTATTGCTATGAAGAGATACCATGACCATGACAACTCTTATAATGGAAAACATTTCATTGNGAACTCTTTTTCACTGACCATATGAGGTTCCAAGTTCACCCACCATCTTATGTTCTGCATCCAGTTCAGACATACTAAAGGTATCTTGTATCGTAATAGATCTCTTCACCCGGAGGGGAAAGGGTCTTAGTTAGGGTTTCTATTGCTATGAAGAGATACCATGACCATGACAACTCTTATAATGGAAAACATTTCATTGGAGCTCACTGGCAGTTCAGAGATTGAGTCCATTACCGTCATGGTGGGAAGCATGGTGGCATGTAAGCAAACATGGTGCTGGAAAGGAGCTGAAAGTTCTACATCAGGATCCACAGGTAGCAGAAAGAGAGTGAGACACTGAGCCTGGCTTGAACACCTAAGACTTCAAAGCTCACCCACACTAATACACTTCTTCCAACAAGGCCACACCTACTACAATGAGGCCATGCCTTCTAATAGTGTCACTCCCTATGAGCCTGTAGGGGCCATTTTCGTTCAAAGGACCACGTGGGAAGATTGCCTTCCTACATAGCCAGTCTAAGCCTGTCTCTCTCCCCTAAGTTCTGCTTCCAAACTAAGCCATATACCTGACATCTAAGGAAGCTCGCCGAATAGACAGATCCTTCATTGTGAAGAGGAGAGATAAGCCGCAGCATGGACAGGCAGTCCATAGCTATTCTCGATCTGTCTGGACAGACTGCCAGGTTCTCTTACCCTAAGCAGGCCTGGTTCCTTAAACAAATCCTGGCTCTACTTTTGACTCACTACCTGGGCTCTTTAGTGTACATTCTGAGATGTCTTTGGGGAAAGAAATGGCTTGTATTTGCTGCTCCAGAGTGCTCTCAGTGTGATGCCTGCCTCTGGACACTGGAGAGTCTAAGACATTTCCTGTCGTTTTAAACTGCTGCCGCAGTCTGGTAAAACACCTTTGAAACTGTTGTAGAATGTCTATGTCCCTTATCATGCTGAGCATCCCACAAAGTTTGTACCCACAATGCTTTGGGGGGCAGGTCTCTGTACTAGTGCTGGCTAAGAAAATAGGCAAATCACATATGTGAGCCACAAATGCGTGTTTTAAAATTCTAATAGCTATTTTATGTGAATGTGAGTGTATGTGTGTAAAATTCTGAAGATTCACCCAGGTCCTTGTGCTTGCTAGGTAAGTACTCTACCATTGAACTATACCCAAAATGCATGACATTTAAAAAAAGAGAGAGAGAGTAAAGAGAACGAGGTTAAAGTAATTTTAGTAATATATTTCACTTAATCCAATATTTCTAAAATCTCATTTCAATAAGAAAGCATCATAAAAATTACTAAGATATTTTGTGGGTTTTATATGATATTTTAAAGCTCCAATGTTTATTTTTCATGTTAACTGCCTCTCAGTTTAGACTGGCCACATTTCAACTGCCCAGCTTCACAGGGCTAATGTTTGACACATTGGACAGACAGACTGCTCTGTGCTGCTCAGGGTGGTCCTGGGAATAGTCTTTAGCAGGTCTCCTGCGGCTAAACCGGTTTCCTCAATACTTCTCTACGTCTCCCAGGTCTGTGTGTGTGAGGAAGGGCCTGGCAGTTCAGCCTCTGAGAACTGTTGCCACAGGCCATCCTGTGCATTGGGAATCTTTAGCTGGCTTGTGGGAATGGATACAGAGACCAGCTTTGTCTTCTAACATCGTGTCCTGGGCCATCCTGGATCTATCTTTTAGGCAGACCCACAGATATAGTAGTAGTAGTAGTAGTAGTAGTAGCATTGTATTATTTTGTCAATTATGACAGGGGACACTTTAGCTAGTTGTCACACTAGCATGGGTTTCTCATTTTTGCTATTCCGTGATCATCTCCCTCTGCCCTCTGCCCTCTGCCCTCTGCCCTCTGCCCTCTGCCCTCTGCCCTCTGCCCTCTGCCCTCTGCCCACTGCCCACAAGCCTGTTCTGAAGCCAATGGCACCTGTCGTAGATCTTTGGCACTACTACACCCATTCATGAATTTTTTTCTCTTAATGACCAATCACAGAACAACAAACAACGACAACATTAGTGACTTCAAACAGCTATTTATAGTGACTGGCTCGTTCAATCTCTGCTGTAATTACCCAGGCTTATTGTGTGGCTGCTTTCAGCGGGAAGGCCCACTGTGGGGGCTGAGCTCAGCTGGGACAGATGCGCCTTGCTTTCCTGTAAGAACAGAGACCTGGTGTGTGAGCTTGGTGTGCGAGGATTTAGGAAGACTCTCTCATTGGCGGTTCTTCTGGTGTCATTGCCCCCCCCCCCCGCATGTCATATGATTCAAGCCTAGAGTCGACCCCAGGGGCAGAGGAGAGGTCTGTAATAGTCTCCAGATCTCCCTTACTCAGTTACTCACCGTCTCTGACATAAAGCCGTTTTCAGCACAGGCAGCTTCTCGGCCACCTGCCCAAAGCCCCAGACACAGATCCCCGAATTCCCTTCCCCAGCTGCTGTTGCGTGCGCATGTGCTGTGGCCACAGTCCACACAGAGCAGAGTTGAGCAGATGCGAAGGCTTGTCGGTGAGGTGTCACTTGGAATCGCAGGGCCATTTCTAATCCAGGCCGTTCCCACCCAGTTCCCATGCTGTGCCCTCAGTAGATGGTGTGGGATAAGTGACTGGTTCACATGATTCTTTCCCTCACAGAGGCGCCTCGCCCTCCCTTAGCTCAGTCTCTCAGCAACAGCCAAAGCACATGGCTTTTCTGTAATAGGAAAAGTCGCTGGCTGGCGTTAACAGACAAGTGAGGGAAGAGGAATTGGGTTCCCAGTACCCAATTTCCCTCTTCATATTTTATGTTTTAGTTCCACAGTGTGATGGAAGGTCAGACTTCCCATACACAATAAACTAAGATTTGCTAAGCACTTGTTCCTTATGTGTCAGTAACTGCACAAAAGACTTCAACAATCTCCTCTCATTAGTTTCTCAAGGCAGGGTTTTTTTATAGATGAGGAAACAAGGCACAGAGAAATTGCTTAACCACCTGAGGTCACACAGCAAACAGACCTGAACTCAGGCAGCCTGCGTTCACACCCCACAGCTGCCTGCACACAGACATCGCAAAGGAGACAAGGATAGCCAATGGAGGAAGGCGTGGAAGGCAAGACTCGGCTGGAAGTGGGCCGCCTTCCAGACCCTGTTCAGTAGCTTAGTCCTTCAGGCTTTCCATACAAAAAAATTTTAGGACCCTGACTCCCATCTGATGAACCACTCTCTCATTCATCCTTCCCCCCGCCCCCCCCCCGCTTTTTTTCTAGTTTATTTCACTTGCGTCTCATATCTGAACTAAGCTGGGAAAATTGAAAGCATCCTAATGTGTTGTGGAAATAATGGCTTGGTGGCCCTGAACCTGACGAGAGAGTACGCTGAGTCTGGGAAGACCTCTGCAGGGCTCCCGCTCAACTCGGGTAGAGCCCATAGCACCGGGTAAAAATGGACTGCTCCTCTCTATACACGTCAGGATTTATGATGCGTAAAAAGAGCCAGGTTTGCAGGGAGAGAAAAAGAAGCCACTCACATTTATAACTAAGGCTTTTCAAGCCTTCCCAAATGCTTAGGTGGTTTCGGCAGCTACCGGGAGAAATGCTAAAAAGATGTAAACTGAGGTAGAAGAATAGAATGTCAAGTGCACGCAATGGGGGAAAGTTCAGATAAAGCAAGGTCTGAGTCATGCCATCATTTTTGATTCATTCTTATTTGTGTGAATACAGCCAGGCAAAGTCATGATATGATGAAATACCCAAATCAGAGTAACTTTATAAAGAAGTGGGGTTTATTCATATCATTATTTGGGGAATCGGGGAGCACGGACCTGGTTTTGGCTAAGCTCTTGGTGTGGGCCTCTGGGCTATCACATCATGGTAGAAACACAGTGGGTAAGACGAGATCATACAGCAAACCAGGGACCTAGAGAGAGGCTAGAGCCCTGTGATCCCCTGGAAGTGCACTGCCAACAACCCAAACACCACCCACATGGGCTTACACCCCAGGAGCCCCCCAGCCTCACCTTCCACATCACTGGAGGACCAAGCCCCAACAAGGATCACCTGAAGAGTCAAAGCCCTTCCAAGCCACAGCAAAGGCTTTGGGGAAGCTTGCCGGCTCACCAGGTGACTGAGTGGTACCCTGCAGACTCCTCTTTCCCTGACATTGCATAAATTGTCGACTGGTGTGGGTTTAACATTGTCCTACATACTGAATAAGAGACTGGAAACAGAAACTCAGAATCTTTCCGTGCCTTCTCTTTCTGTCTCCTTTGGGGTGTTCATACCATTTCTGGTCAGCGCCTTGGGCATTTATAACCAGAAGCATTCCAGAGCAGCAGTTACCAATTCTCTCCATATAACCTCACTTTACTGAGGGATGCTGTTTATCCCCAACTTCCACATCATCTTGTCTGTGGGATAATGGTACCTCCTCTGTACTACCTATCTTTCTTTCCTTCTTTCTTTCTTTCTTTCTTTCTTTCTTTCTTTCTTTCTTTCTTTCTTCCTTCTTTCCTTCCTTCCTTCCTTCGTTCCTTCCTTTTTTTTTTTCTTTTTGGTTTTTTTCTAGACAGGGTTTCTCTGTTTAGCCCTGACTGTCCTGGAACTCACTCTGTAGACCAGGCTGGCCTCGAACTCAGGCTGCCTCTGCCTCCCAAGTGCTGGGATTAAAGGCGTGTGCCACCACTGCCCGACCCACCACTTGTTGATACAGCTCAGATTCCTGGCTTATTACAGAAACCTTTAGTTTTAGGATTTATATCTAACTAATCCCATATTTGTAAAGGGGAAGGCCATGCATCTATCTCGGGGCTAAGCACCATCTCAGTTAGAGGACGACTTCCTTCCTAGCCAAATTTTTATGCAAATAACAGAGGTTTCCTTAACTGTACTTTGGCTCGGGTGGAACCTCATTGCTGACAGACTGGCAGCAAACAGGCATCTACATTGAAGTGTAGGCAGCACTTCTATTGGATTCTCTGTAGTATCAGGTAGCATCAGACATCTCTCCTTTGGCCCATCAGGGAGAGGAGGTCTAACAAGAGAGTAGACAGGCAAGGAAGGAGACTGTACTATTTTGAGTCAGGCCACAGTAGGTGTTCCCAGTCTGGAGGTGAGCTGCTGGGGTGGGGGTGGGGGGTGGGGGGTGCCAGGGTGAGAGGGTGGGGAGGTGGCGGGGGAGGGGATGGGGGAGGGGTGACGGGAGCTGAGAGCTGTCACTCAACCACGTTTTTAGCACCACACTCAAAGCACTTTTCTTTTAGATAAAGATTTATTAGGCTGCTGGAAAGAACAGAGTGGACTATGCTTGCCCAAATTTGTTTTTTTACAATGTTTCTATTTAAATTTAGACAGCGGCTGCCAGTTACCTTAGTTGAGTCACTCAGATCCTAGCAAGACTATGAAGAGCCAGCAGCACCTGCAGCCACGCCTCTCCTTCCTCTGTGGCTTAACCCTGCTTCTTGGGAGCCTGTTCTCTAGTGAAGCTCATTCTTACAGTTCAGACTGAAGCCAGAAATCTCTGCCCCAGTGGCTGACACATCTCTTGCTATGAGGCAGAACGCCCTCCGAGAGTCAGGGTTGAATGTTCACCATGCATAGGGCAATTCATTATGCTAACCAATATATTTTTATCTTTCCAATGTATTTCTTGATATTATAATATAATTGCATCATTTCTCTGTCCCATTTACTCCTCCAAACCCTCCCCTCTGTCCATCCTCGCTCTCTTTCAAATTCATGGCCTCTTATTTCATTAATTGTTCAAAGTACTTATCATTTATTTAAAACAGAGAGCTTATTTTTCAAAATTTTTTTACATGAATTGGCTAAGCTGGTCCATTCCTTTTTGTTTGGTTGTTTGCTTGCCTGCTTGCTTGCTTGTTCACTTGAGACAGGGTTTCTCTGTGTAGCCCTGGCTGTCCTGGAACTCTCTCCGTAGACCAGGCCGACTTCAAACTCAAGATCCAACTCAAGGATCCTCTGCTGGAACCAAGGGTCTATAACTCCACACCTGGCCGAGCCATTCTTTTTTTTTTTATAACAATCTAGGCACTTCTAAGAGAAGAATAGGGATTCACAGGTCGGAGACAAAGGTTCCATCTAGAATATAATCCACCAAGCCTGGATAAAGGCACGATTGCCAGTGGAGGGTGGCATGTGGCCGCAGAACCTGTGGTAGATGCTGAGTGGCGAGTAACTCCGTTGGCTGTATCTACAGCCCCTGAGTCTCTTCAGAATCCATACTTGGAAGTATCCACTAAAGCCCAATTGTGTCTTTAAGTGCTACTAGTTCAAGCATAGACACACCCCAGGCCTTCTACAGCCTCGGTAACCTGCCCTCTCTATCCCAGCCTCGGTAACCTGTCCTCTCTATCCCAGCCTCGGTAACCTGTCCTCTCTATTCCAGCCTCTCTCCTTGAGCTTTCCATCAGTATCCCCACAGACTGCATCTCACATTTCTCAGCTCCAAGTCCCTATTGCTGCTGGACTCCTCCCAACTCACAGCCTACACCAGTAGACCCACAGTCTTTCCCTTGCTTTTCCTGCCTCCATCTCTCCCTTCTTACGCTCTTAACTCCTCCATACAAGTGCCAAAAGTTAACTCTGCAAACCGTGAGCTGATAAACTTACTCTGTTTCAAGCTCCTGTGTCTTAGTTAGGTTTCTGTTACTATGATACACACTGTGACCCAAAGTAACTTGGGGACAGGTTTATTCGGCTGACACACTCCATCACAGTCTATCATAGAGGGAAGTCAAGGCAGGAACTTGAGCAGGGCAGGAACTCGGAGACAGGAACTCGAGCAGCGGAGTGGTGCTTACTGGTTTGCTGTCTGTGGCTCGCACAGTTGGCTTTCTTATCGCACCCAGGACTGTTTACCCAAGGTTGGCACTGTCCACAGCAGGGCTAGGCCCTCTCACATCAAGAATTAATCAAAAATGTCCCCCATAGACCAATCTGATAGAAGAGTTTTCTCAATAGAGGTTCCTTCTTCTCAGGGGACTCTAGCTTGGATCAAGTTGACAAAAACAAAAGCAAATATCAAAGAACCCACTCACGCACTCTGCTTGGGTTCCTTCCTCGACTCTGCCATAGCTACCACAAAAATCGAGACTCTACCGTACGCTCTGTAGAACCGTTCTCCTTCAGAAATCTCACTAGCAGACCATTAGTCTCACTGGCTTTGCTGATCCTCTTTTCTCTGCATGCATCCCCCTGCCCCCCATTTCACTCTCTACTAATCCATAAAGATGCCACAATTGTCTTCTCCTCTGCCAAGCTCCGTCTCCAGCTCTCAGGGACTGGCCCACAGTCACTTCCCATCCTGTGCCTGTGGTGGAACATTTGGAGCAGTGCCCTGCATGCGGGAGGTGCTGGATCACGGTTTACGGACGCAGGAGAGAAGCACAAGCAAAATCAGGGCTCCAAGAGATGATGGAAGATACCAGAAAGGAGGCGAGAAGACACCGAGCCCCCCCCCCCCCGTTAGAGCAGCAAGTGTGATGGGTCGGAACCATCAGAGCAGAATGGGCCGAGAGGACTCGTAGTGCCTGTGTTGAGCTGGGAGGACGAGAGTAGTTCTGCTTCCGGCTGGGATGCTGGGTGCTGGCAGGGAGTTTGAATAGAAGAATTTTGATGTGATACATCAAAGCCTTTAAATGGCAGCATTTGACCCGGTACTTAACGTTATGAAGAATTCCTCTAAAGGGAAGCATCTAACCAGTATTTAGTGGTGTTTATATAAAGAGTCTAGTTTATATCAACAGTAACCTAGTAACACATGAAATGCCCAACTACAGGCAATTGATTGAATAAACTAAGCACATTTTTCCCTGGACTATTATCCAGTCATCAAAAGCTATAATATAGACCTATGTATATAAACATGGAAAGGTAATATTTATGATATGGTAGAATACATACATATATACATGATTTCATTTAGAAATAGCAGCATAGAAAAAGCCTAAGGGGTGTGTACTATAATGTTACCATTGTTATTGCAAGCTGGTGGTGTTTTTATTTTTATCCTTTTACTTTCTGAATTTTTTGAAACTATAAAATATTAGTTATATAATGAGAGGGAGGAGGCAGGGGAGCACCAGCCTATAATGCTGTTGCTGTTTCCATTAGAGGAAAAAGCTGAGACAGCGCACGTGGACGTCTGGTCCAGAATTCCAGTTCCCAGCTTTGCAGTGGCCTCAGGGCAGCCTGGCTGAGCAGGCACTTAGGGCAGCAGAAAAGTAGTGGTGCCAGTATTTCTAACATCCTAGCTAGTCAAGGATCCATGTGAGGGCATTTGGAAGATACTGGGGCTATATAGCAACTGGTGGCCCTGAATAATTCATGGCCGTCCGTCTTTTCAAAATTCGACCATAAATGAAAATCATGTAAAGGTCTCTCTAAGAGATATCAGTGTGTTTGAGCTCACGCAGAACAAGGCAGCTGGAGGCAGCTCCTAAAACTGGCGACCTTGGCTTCCTGCGTGTTTGTCTGCCAACACAGTCAGCTCATGGAGAGCCTGCTACTTGCCACTCAGTTTCAAGTACTGTGGAATATTGTTGAACACACAATCTAGGGAAAGCCAAAAGGGGCAGGCTGGGCACTGCACTTCATTCTGAAGACCTGGAGTCCAGGCATGAAGCAAGGAGATTCCCTCTGTGCTGGGAGCAGGTGATCTACCTTCCAACATGTCCTCTACTATTCCTTTCTCTGTGGTGTGCTCGTGTGGACTACATCCTGGACACGGGACCCATATTCTGTGCCCCTTAGTCCCTCAGCCCTACTGGCAGCTGTCCCTGAGGCTAGAGAGAGCTACTACCTTAAGGAGGGTAGGTGGAGAGCACTCAGCCTGCTCTGTGCTCCCAACCAGGCATCCTGCTGGGTGACCCACACTTGCCCTACCTGACTCTGTGTACCGAATCCTCCCCTACCTCGTGACTCTTCAGGTGTTCGTCCATCTCATTTTGGCTGCTCAAACTCATAAATCTAGAGGGCCCCCAAGCTGACAATGGCAGCAGTTTAGCCAAATCTGTCCCCAGAGCAAATTGTCTGGGAACTCTGCCAGCACCTAAGGAAACCCTGGCCTGTGGAACAGGAACGAAGCACTCTCGCTGCTAATCAGGGATTCACAGTGGAGCCATCCGCACACCCCTGTCCTTTCCCACAGGTCCTCGCTCTCAAGCCCCTGCTTGTCCTGGAGCCTGCTGGAGCGGAGAGCAAAGATGGGGACAGGCGATGGGCTGGTGTCCAAAACGCAGGAAAAAGTCAAATAAGTGATCCAAAAAACGGGCCCAAGCCTTCAAAAGGTGTGACTAGATAGGACAGATGAGAACTAGTGAGACATTTTGGAAAGGCTGGAAAGTTTTTTGCAGCCCACTGTGAACACACTCTCCTCCCCCTCCCTCCCCTAAACAAATAGGCCTGTGAGTTACGTCTTAAAGCAAACTATAATTAAATCCTCTTGTCTACAAGGTTGATTTCTCTGTGATGTCGGTAAGCCGGCTTGATTCTTCCCTGCCTCAACTTGTCCTTTCACTCAGGCCTTGCTCCTCTCTCCACCCCATTCTTTAGACCTGGTTCTTCCTCATCATCCCCACATTGATGAATGAAGCCGTGAATTGAGGCCGGCAGCCATTGCATAACTACAAAAGACTGAGACTTGTGGCCTTTAAAAAGTTGTCTTAAAAAGACAAGGTGGAGAATGACTCAGTGGTTAGCCTGTGCTGCTCTTCCGGAAGGTTCCAGTTTGGTCCCCAACATTCAGATCAGTTGGCTCACAACCACTTGTAACTCCAGATCTAGGAAATCTGACTCTTTGGGGCTTCTGCAGGAATGCATGTGGTACACACACACACACACACACACACACACACACACACACACACACACGTACTTTTTTAAAACTCAAGCATAGATGAAGGATATCCTTCTAGTAACAAGTTCAGGAAGTTAAACCTTCATGTGACTGCCCAGCATTATTATAAATGTTTATATAAGTCCTTGTCAGGGATTGTTTCTAGGGATAGTTCACAGGGCATAGGAGAGATCCAAAAGCCAGACTTTTTCTTCAGCTCTTGATTATTTTCTTCTATCAGGCTTGATTCTAAACCACAAATTTTAATGGAAAAAGAATAAAATATTCTAGAAGGATGTAGATTTGCCACCAGTAACAATATAAGTATGTGTATGCTTTAAATAAGTCCCTAAGATAATCCAAGTGGAGGCGCTCTGAAATAAAATTTCCAAACCAGAGCGACACGGAAGCTAGTCCCAGAGAAGTGCTGCAGCTGGGATTTCTAAGTTCAGAAAAGTCAAATGTCATTTTTAAAATCATTACTACTGAGTCTGTCCTTTGATGAGCCCAGCTCTGAACTCTTCCCTCAGTTAATTCTCCCACCACTTCTGTGAGGAATCTAGGGCTTGAAGATCCTTACCACAGTGAGGCTGGCTGATAAAAGAGCATCACAGAGACTAACGTCCTGGAGCGAAACATAAAGCAGGCACTCATAGCTGTGAGAATTTTTGCCGAGTGAAATGCTAGATTTCAAATTGGGGTTGTGCAGTTGTCACTGAGAAACACACACACGCACACGCACACACACACACTTTTTTCTGTAGGTTTAAGAATGCACAATTGTCCTATGTAAGAGATTTGAGAATCCTATCTGTCACTGTTTGACAGACGGAAAAGCTAAAACAAAAAGATGTTCTTGGAACATGAAAGAGTAGCTAAAGCGGAATCACTGTTGAAATTTACAGTGTAGACATTTTATTCTCTTTTCAGTCACAGTACTTCACAGTGTGTATCGGCATAGGGATCACATGACTCTGTCACTTTGGTCCTCTCCCACACGGGACTAGAAATGAGGAGCACTCAATTTGGGGGCCTCGCCTCTGTGATATGTCAGTCTCTGAAATCTAACCATACTTTAAGTTCCCCCATCTTTAAAGAGTTGGCCCAGGGCTGAGGTGGTAGATAATCATTATGCATTCTAAAATGTTGTGTATTGTGGCAATTTAATTAGTGTTTATAAAGTACTGAGAGATCCTCAGATGAAAGGCGCTCAACCAAAAACCAATTATCCCGGGATCCTTCCCACGGTGCTGCTCTGGATTTGAAGGCCAAAGACAGGGGAGCTGAGTGGGAGCCTGGGAGGCCCAGGAAACAGACTTAAGCTGTGGGATGTAGACCTTAAGCTCATCACTGGTGAGCAGAGTGAAGGTTTATTTTTGGTTGCTGAAAAGCCACTGTGAATCACTATATCTCAGGAGACAACGTCCTGACATCCATCAAGCCAGCCGCTGGGGGATTTTTCTGCCTCAGCAACCCCTTGTCCTCCGAGCTTTGCTCTGATAGCTGGTGTACTTCGTTTTCCTCCCAAGACGGTTAAAAAGAACTGAAGTGTTTAGGCAGCACAAATTGTTATGATCGAGTGTATGTGGAGGGAGAGGGGAGTGGCTAGGGTAGCCTGTATGACTTCTCTCTTCTCCCGTTCTGCTACCCATTACCCTCTGGCCATGTGGGAGATTAGGGAAGATTGAGGATCAATAGTAAGGCCACTGTAGCCTCCTGATACTCGGGGGCCTCTGACCTTGATGTTGCGGTATGTCCTGGGATTGACCGTGGTGTGTAGAAGTGGCTGTTTAAAGATGAGTGGGAAGCTGTCTCTTCCTATGCTCTTTCCAAGTCAAGCATCCTTAAAGGAGGGACTTTAGGCAAGGCTCTCTCAAAGAGCCCTGCTTGTATTCAGGACCCCCTGAAATGATATAGGATCCTGAAGCCTGCGGCTGCATTCTAATCAACTTCCCAGGGTTCTCTGTCCCGGACCACTCCCCTGACTGACTCCTGATAAAACTGGTCTTAACTGCGTGATTGGTCCAAATGACCAAAACAACCCAGGTATTCTGATTTTCTGAGGACAGAGGGAACCAACCTTGACAGCTAACAGATAATGTCCCTGCTGCCTAGGTTAAGAAAAACTTACCCATCAGTAGTCAGAGGGCACTGAGAGATTGATTCCCCTGGCTACTCATCTTCTTCAGTCCATGATCCTGTCAAGTAGGGGGCACCTTGTAAGAGTACCCTGAGTACATCCTGCTGTTACGGTGCTTAAGCTCTGCAATGGAAGGCAGTTCTATCAGAGGCTCGAGGCAAATGTTTTCACATCCATGAGAACCTGGAACTCATTTGATCCACCTAAGGCAGGATTTAAATATCATTAAGACCTCTGGTGACTCAGGTCCAGGGTTGGATAGCATTCAGTTAAAGGAGCTCGGTCTTGGACTTGGCGCAGGCCCCTCTGGGACTCTACCTTGGTAGCCCTTTGTGCTTTCCACGTCCACCTCATCTCACCGCACCTGACAGAGATGTGTCTCCACAGACGCAACCTGCTTATCTGCTTCCTCAATTCCCACACCTGTAGAGCTTACTGATGGAGCTCTAACTGACCATGGGATGTCATGGACATCACACATCTCACCCCAGCTCTGGTGATTTTATTTCTGAAATAGACAGAGTTAACTCTTACATTGCTGGGGTCAGAGAACATGCTATGTATTTAGTGTCTCATCTTGCAACACACCACGTGCAGTGTGTTCAGTAATGTCAGGGTTAGCAAACCCTCTTTCCCACCATGTCTTTTCCTTGTTACCAGCTTAGAGGAAGTTGTCTCCCAAGGAGACCATAGCTAGGGAAGGGGCAGCAGGTTTTAAAATTCTCCCCCACCCTAGCACAGTCTTCAAAACTGACCTTTCCTCAAAAATATTTTAAGATAAAATGTTAGTGTAATCAATTTTGACACCATGATAAGACAGGAAACAAGAGATACAAGATAAAGAAGGTGTCTTGGGCAATTTTTTTTTAAAAAAACTTGTTTTCTCAATTGATAAACATTTTCCCCAATAGATTCCCCAGTCCCTGGCTTTATTAAGCAACAGAGGTGTGTTCAATCCCACCCTTGAGCTACGATGCTTCTTCCTGAAATTGTACTGTGAGATTGAAATACATGAAAACCAATCACAGATTGGCCCATTCACCCTCTTCCTTAGTAGTTCAGTTCTTATAAAGTATCTGCTCCTCAAATCCAAGTTTCAAGAAACCATGTTACTCACCTCAGTTCCCATTACCTAGATCATGAATCTCTTTGGTGCCTGTCCTGTCTGCTGATTGCAGAATGCAACTCAGCTTCCTGCTCCTGCTCAGAGCTGCTTGGTAGTCCCCTATGTCTAACAGTAAGAAGTCAATTCTCTATCATCATTTACACACACTCCCTACCTCCTGAACTTCAAAATACCTGCTGCTCAAACTGCTGGGCTTCATGTGCATATTAAGTTTGCTACGGACTCTGTTACGTAGTTTGCTATGGACAGGGCATCTTGGTCTGCAAGACCCCCAACTGTCCCCTTGACCTACCTCCCATCACCTACCTTGCTCCTGGGTGGCCAGTGTGTTCTTCCTTGATACATGGTCTGACAGCGTCCAGCTAAAGCCAGGGCACCAACTGCAGGAAATAAACAGTCAATGTCACAGAAAGAACATCTTCAGGAGACAAAGAAAATGAGCCGTTGTGAGGTTCCTAAGGAGATCTGTCCTTTAGCTACTTGAATAGCTGTATTGAAAACAACTGCCAGGAAGGCTAGATTTTTCCCATTGAATACCATAGACTCTATGTCCTAGCCAATCAAAGTTGACTCAGGAGAAAGCCAGCTGCTAATACAAATAGGCTATAAGAAATTTCAGAAAAGGGAAATTTAAGGGCTTCACGCTGCCGAGCAGTACTTACAATCATTATGCAAAAAGTGCCAGGCTAGTATGGGATACTCTCTAGCTTGGCTATTTTCTGTTCTAATTCCTATTCCTAAACACATTTCCTAATGTGCAGCTTAACTTATCTCTAGGCCCCGCAGCTGAGGTGTGATTGTACTGGACAGTGTGGAAGTTGGGGAAAGTGTGTACATGGGCGGACCTGGGTCTTTCTGTCCCTGCTAACAATGTGCCCACATTTTTAAATGAGTCAACACAACTATTATAGGTCCCAAGGGTCCCTTTAAAAAAATAAATCATGTTCCACTTGAGCTGATAGATTCTCCATTAGCAGGGATTTCTTTTTTTCCCAGTTAGCTCTTAGCTAACCAGGCAATTAAACACCAGACAGGTTCATGCTCACTAGGGACCAGTGGGAGGAAAGAGTGTGAGTATGCATTGACTAAAGTGATCAGGAATCGTAACACAAGGCAGCAGAAATGAGAGAATGGGGGGGGGGGGGCAGTGAGAAGCCAACCCAATCCATGACACCTCCAGAGAAAGCACTGAGGGTGTGTGTGTGTGTGTGTGTGTGTGTGTGTGTGTGTGTGTGTGTCTTGGTTGATTGTAGAGGATAGAGAAGGTGAAATCCTAACTTCTATTTATCTATATTTACAATTCTTTAGAGCTCTATCATCTTGGAAATGTTTAAAAGAAGGAAAAAAAGTGTCTATATTTCCCTAAAAACAGGCCAAATGAACTAACTCTTAACATCAGATACATATGAAAAGCCCAGGGCTTAAAACTCCTTTTATTTATTTATTTTTGATGGGCACCTGGAATAAAATGTTCCAAATTTAACACTTAAAAGGGAACAAAGTATCCTATTTGCAAATGGTGTTATAGAACGGAGAGCCCCTGAGCGAAGGAAGATAAATGAATTTATAATTGCATTTTAATCTTCTCCACTGAAAACAGTCTCTCGCCTCCTACAGCACAGACCAATTGTTGAGTCAAGAGATGGAGATGTCAACCTAGAACTTGGCCAGATGACTACCAAGTGCCTCAACTCTAAAGGATCTTAACTTTTTGGCTCCAAATCATAATGTCGTTCTCAATTCTATCATTAGAGATGAATGTTCTATTATGATAGACTTAATTATGAGCATCATTGTTTGCTTTAGCTATTATTTTTGTTATAGAAAAAAATGCCCAAAATTTAGACCTGGGGAATTGCAGGGGTGATTAAGGAAACAATCTATAGTTGATAAACTCCTCCTCAAACTTACACTTTCCAATGATTTGTTTTAAAAGTTGACCAGTAGGATTTTGTTGTTTCCATGCATAGGAGGTAGTAGCTCTCCCCTGGGGAGTTCTAGTCAGGACTTTTCCAGTCTGACCAGTTGGAACCAAGGCTCCAAGTGGTTCTCTCCATTCAAAGAATGCACCTCATGTCACACAGATACAAAAGTCCCTAATCAATGAAAAGAGCTGTTTGTCTGGCAAGCCGCTATTATAAAGCCCAATAAGAATATGGAAATACGGGTGTGAGCAATAGAGTTTTAGTTGTATTTTTCTCAGTCATAGCTATTGAACACTGAAGGAAGAACAGAATCTTAATTGTTATTCGTTCTTAACCAACTTGAGTTTTCTTTCCTTAGGACTCAGTTTCAAAGCTTACAGTCTCCCCAGTGCCCAAGGCAGAAGCAAGTACATTTCTTCCTTTGCAAAGCAAAGAGCCTCTACACACCTCTGCGGCGAGGTTAACAAGAAGCTGCAGCTATTTCAGGTTTCTGGTGGAAATCTAGTCTGCAGATAGCGGTGGTGCACGCCTTTAATCCGAGCACTGAGGAGGCAGAGGCAGGCTGATCTCTGAGTTAAGACTAGATTGAGTTCCAAGACAGCCAGGGGTAAACAAAGAAACATTGTTTCAAATTAATAAATGATAACAAAAATAAAATATAGGAGGCTGGAGAGATGGCTCAGTGACTGATCTTCCAGAGGGCCTGAGTTCAATTCCCAGCAACCACATGGTGGCTCACAACCATCTGTAATGGGATCTGATGCCCTCTTCTGGTGTGTCTGAAGACAGCTACAATGTGCTCATATAAATAAAAAATAAATAAATCTTTTTTAAAAAATAAATAAAATAAAAATGTGCTTTAAAAAAAAAAGAAAACTTACAGAATGTGGTGCTCCATCTTGAATGGGGGTTATGAGCAACCCCACAGCCTCCAATTCAGGTCTGCAGTTTCCTATGCCCCCCATTACTCCTCTGAGATGACTGAGACAGCCAAGGGCATCCTTCAGGACAGGTCAGACATTAGAAATAGGACATAGAATCTTATTTCAAGTTTGGCCACATAAGAGAAAAAACATCATCTCAGCATGTTCAGCTGACCTTTTAAAATCTGGGTTTGCAGAGGGAAAAAAGGGATTTTAAGGGTTTGCAGCCTCCAACACCCCCACGCCCATAGAATAAAATGAAGCTTTGTGCTACGATTGCATCTGACAAGATTCTTCTTTACTATGATGAAGAGTGTACCATAAAGATATTCTATCAATAGGATAAGTCATCTTACCTTGAGGCACAACAGAAGAAGGGCATTAATTAAGAATCGGAGGAGAAAGAGAAGCACAGACTTAAGATGTCCACTTGCATCTCGGGCAGCTCGTAAGTAGAGAGTCCCCTCCCAGGACAATGAATCCTGTGGTGCAGGAGAGATGGCCTAGGCCCAGCAGTTAAGAGCTCTGCCCTGCTCATCTTGATAACTCAGGTTCAATTCCCAGCTCCCACATAGTGGTTCACAACCATCTGTAACTCTAATTCCAAGGGATTCTGATGCCCTCTTCTGGCCTCCTTGAGCAAAACACCTATACACATAAATTAATAAGATATTTTTAATGTAGTTGTGGGCCCATTTTATAGTATCAAAGTATCACATTACTTGACAGTAGATGTGAAAGCTGGGTTATACACATATAGACTCAGAAGTTTAACACCAGCTTTACATAAGGAACCTCAGTATTCCCACACTCCCTACAGCCTCCTCTCCAGGGTTGTTGAAAGGACCCAGTGTGAAGATGTGTGTGGAACTGTTCCACAAGTTGTATTAAATACTGGTGGTTATAGTGGTGGACTGCCTTCCTTGTATTATTTGTTTTCTCTCTAATGAAATCTAAGGGGCTAAAGGGTTTTTCTGATGACCCTTATCATTTCTGAGATGCAGAACATTCTTCTCCCACTTTGGGAAATTTTAACCAGTGTGAGTCAAAAAAATGACACAAACCTTACCCTGCATGTTAACTGACTTCCTGCGTGGGTGGAGTCTGGGAGATTTGATTACCTCATTGCCACCATAGCATTGTGCCCCGCCCCTTGTTGACTGTGGCTATTTGGTTATATCATTCCTGTGACAGCAAATGCTCTAATGAGCCAGGCATGTGGTCATGTGGTTCTGAAAGCAACACACCCCTTCAGAATGACTCGAGCAAGCTACCTCTCTGGCACATCAATTGTGACACGCACACAATCACGTATGCGCTATGCTCCATTTAACAAACAACAGCCAGAGGAATGAGTAAATTAGGCCTGTCCTCAGGGTGCTCACTGTTGCACTAGCTATAAACTATATGAGATGACACACACTACCCTACATAGACCCTTCATTTCTGGCTTCGTGCATGGGATATGGTAGTTGGAAAGATTTGCTGACAGAAATGAGTAAGATAGACTATGTCTGGGTTCTGAGTCAGAACAAAGTCACTGGGTTCCAACTCTTTGACAGCCAAAGAGATGTTGAAGTCTTAATATGAAGGAGGTTCCTGTTGCCAATGAAATCCAGAACGACCACAGTTTTAAGATTACTTCTTCCACTGGGAGGTAGGGGAAAAGGCACGGTGACCCTTGCACTGTGATGAGATGATTTTGCTGGCGCATCTTGTATACCCAAGAGTTTCTATGCAGGAGAAGCATTAGAGAGAGAGCTATAAAGGGGATGAAAGAAGACATCGAGGCAGAGATTCCTCGTGGCATAAGGTTGGGGGTGGGGCTTATAACTGACAGATATTTGATTAGTAAGCACGGGGGCCCACAGAATCTTTATTAATTGTTATAAAATATGTCCTGGGATTGTCCTCGGTACTGAACATGAACAACATCCAGTATATTCACTCACAGAACTTATTTGTAAATTTATCCCTACTACACACCAAGGAGTAATATTCAAAAACTCCTGCTCTAGGACAGATATCATTAATAAGACAAAAAGGTAAATTACAGGATGGAGAAAAAAATACCAGTAACATATCAAACAAGGGAACTGTCCCCAGATACAAAAAGGATATTTGAAACTAAATCATATAAAAAAACCAATAACCTATTTTAAGCATGGTCCAAAAAGAACTGAACACATGCTTCACTAAAAGAAGCTGTGAGAGTGACCAAAAAACACATGAGAAGATGGCCAGCCTCATTAGTCACCAGGGAATCACAAATTACATAGCACAACGAAGTACCGCTAGACACCCACAGCTAGGAGCAGCTTAAACACCCGCAGGAACAGCTAAAGTTAGAAAAGAAGTCTGGCCACTCCCACTCACATGCACTGTCGGGGGCAGGGGAAGCGGTGTGGCGCAGCCGTTTGGGAGAGAGGTAGGCAGTGCCTTTATAAAGTTAATCAAATGTCTCTTTGTGACGCAGCTGTCGCACTCCATGTACTTTATTCAACAAGAATAAAATATAAGATAAAATACACACAGGAAATAGACATTTTAAACATGAATATTCACAGCAGGTTTGTTCTTCGTAGCCCCAAACTAGAAACAAGCAAAAACGTCTATCAACGATGAATGAATATACAACACATGATATATTTGTGCAATGAGATTAAGGCCAGCATTTTAAATGAGTGAACCGTTCATACATACCACGTGGATGGATTTCAAAAACATTATGCTGATCAAAAAACTAGACAAAAAATAGACTGAAAGACTGAATATTTATGATGTCCAAAAAGAGACATATGGCGGTTAGGAGTACACACTGTTCTTACAGAGGACCTGAGTTCAGTTTCCTGCACTCATATCAGGTGGCTTTCAGATGCCTGTAACTCTAAGTCAGAGGACCTGACACTGCTCTCTGCAGGTGCTTACACCTCTGTGTGTATGCAAACCCCACCCCCATAAACAGAGACAGACAGACAGACAGACAGACAGACAGACAGAGGCAGAGAGAAAGAGTCAGAGATAGAAAGACAGACAGAAGAGATAGAGATAGACAGAGACAGAGATAGATAGACAGACAGAGACAGAGAGACAAAGGCACACCAAGAGTGTCAGAGACAAAGACAAAAAGAGAGAGTTTTAAATAAAAACTAAGAACGAAAGAAAGAAAGAAAGAAAGAAAGAAAGAAAGAAAGAAAGAAAGAAAAAGGAAGGAAGGAAGGAAGGAAGGAAGGGAGGGAGGGAGGGAGGAAGGAAGAAAGAAAGAAAGAAAGAAAGAAAGAAAGAAAGAAAGAAAGAAAGAAAGAAAGAAAGAAAGAAAGAAAGACTTTTTTAAAAAAGCGTACTAAATAACAGAAAGCAAATCTATGGATGTAGGCAGCTAGAAGGTGCCAAGGACACAGGACGAGAGTCCAGGAGAACTCTTGGGGATGGTGAAACAGTCTGTGTATTAGCTGTGTATATGGTTATACAGATGTGTGTGTTCAGCAGAGCTGCACCCTGACACAGCTACACTTTATCAGGTTGGTTTTTATAAGCGCATCAGCGCACTAGAGTAGAGCTGTCAAAGTGTTTCTATTGCAGACTTCTATTGACTTTAGAATGTTTTTATTATAGCAGAATGTAAAACACTAATGTAAGACATGAATTGGAGGCACTGCTGCCTGCGTATCCTCCTAGTGGGTATGCTGAGTTATATCTCAGGGAACATGAAACACGATGTCCTCGATTCCCCAGAAGCAATAGACATGAGCATCCTTCCTCTTCTCACAGAGATAAAGGGCCTTTGTCATTCACTTACGTTCATGAAGAGAAGCAGTGTTTTCTTGTTAGAAATGGGAAGACTGAGAACACCCAATACAAAACTTCTAGCCAGGAAGTAAATCTTGACTCCAAGCAAAGGAAAGGACAGGTTTTTATTATTTTAATTACATGTCCTTTGGGGGGGTGGGGGTGTCCTAAGGAGGCCAAAGTTATTAGATGCTGGGGAGCTGGAGTCATAAGAAGTTGCCTGGCCCGAGTGCCAAAACCAAACTCAAGTCCTCTGCTTGGGTTTGGGAAATACAAGTTTCTAAGCACTAAACCATCTCTCCAGCCCAAAGCCGAGAAGGCAAATTTTCCATTCTGAGACACTGTGATCTGATGAATTAACCTTGAAAGGTGTCAAGTTCAGTGACTCACCCCATGCACTTGAGAGACAGTCTTGGTCTAACTCCTTTTCTTTTCTGTGAAATGTGTGCTGAGTACAGGCCTCGTAGGTATCTTCTGGAGAAGATACTGCTAGGCCAGAACAGAGATGATAACCTATACCCCTCTTTCACCTCCCACTCCTGTCTTCGTGTCTCATATATAAGAAGTTTACTATGTATTGTGGTGGGTCAGCTCTTTCTTATTTCAGCCCTGAAAATTTTTGTTTTTCAAACTTTTCTAACTTTCAAAGATAAATTTGTAAAGAGCAGAAGTGATATTTATGTCTCATAAATTCTTAGCTTTGCAAAATTCGTATTTGTGGCTGCATCTGGCACAAGCCCACATCCTTGCATCGTGTTTTCTCTGAGCAGCACTGCGAACTCACTTAGAATGCAGTGGAAAGTGTGGGGTAGAGAATGAGCACTATTAAACGCAGTAATCATCTTAAATGTACCAGGAATAAAGGTCATTCACATGACTCACCCACAGAAACAAAGATGGAATTCTTAATTTAGTCGTCCCTCGGGGGTGTTATTTAGCAGGATTTTAAAGGTGGTTTAAACACACCTCTTAGTGATTCATAAAAGAGCACACATTAAATTGTAAAAATGGATTCTTCTGTAACATGATTTCTTTCTAAATATCAGAAAATCAACCACGGTTTTTGGCCTCACATTTTTGGGGGTATTAAATGGCAGAAAGACAACGTCATTCTGAGTCGCACATCTCACAGATGGTTACTGTTGGGTAAAGACAGAAACCTAAAGGGCAGGGGCAGAAGTGAAATCATAAACCGATTGGCAATTTAAAGACAGCCTTTGCGATCGGGCTTCCGGTTTCTCAGTTAGCTTTGCCGTCGAAGCTCCTGTTCATCTTCCAGCTGCTCTAAGTCCCCTACGGTGCTGGCTTCTGGGTAGTCACACCATAATGAAAATCGCTCTAGGAAACTGAGCATGAGTGTAAAATCCAGTCGCGTGTAGCTACCCGCAGCAGCATCACACACAAAGAGTAATAGACTGGGCAAATTTGCACAGGGGTCTCCATTTGAGGATTTGCAGGGAGTGCTGCAGGTCCTCCTGACTTGAAAATGCTTCCTATGTGGGAACCGTTTTGATGATTCGAACAAATTAGATTTGGCCTCGAGTACTCAGACCAAAAATCTGACCAAAAAGAGACCCAGCTCTGGGCAGAGCGGAGCCAGAATAGCAGCACACAATGTAAAATGTTATGGGTCACACTTGCTCTTGCGGAGGGTGGGGAGATGGGCGCAGTACCTGTGTGACGATTACATGCAGATTTCTCTGACCCTCTCCGTTCACAGAAATGGAAGCAGTAGGCCTGACCTACAGAGGCTACAAACCACTCGGAAACACGGGGAATGAAAGCAGTAATTATCTCTGAGAATCAGGGTCGTGGTTTTAAATGCCTTTGGATTAAACTTCCAACAATCAGGGAATACAAATTCACAATCATGAAAAATAAGCGTTTAGGCAAAATGATGTGTTGTGCAAGTCAGCGATTTAGCTACTTAAAAACGAAAACAAAACAAAAATTTTCAAAAGTAGATACGCGCGCGCACACACACACACACACACACACACACACCATGGTGCTGGAGAGATGGCTCAGCCATAAAGAGCACTCACTGCTCTTGCAGGGACCTGAGTCTGGATCTTAGCACACACATCAAGCCGCTCACAACTGCCTAAAATTCCAGCTCCAAAGGAGGCCTCTGGCCTCCACAGACGCCTGCACTCACACACACACAGACACATAATTAAAAATAAAATATTAATTTTATATAAAAAAAAAAACCTGGACTCAAACTCAGGCTGCCTGAGCTCTGGGCTTCTCTCTCTCTTACTGAGATGACAGGTCTGCTGTTTTGTCTCTTTCTCAGTAACTTGGGGGTAAAAGCGCAGCCACACTATGAGGATTTCAGCTCTGCCAAGCGGCATTCGTCATTATCACATATGTATTTCAGGGAGAGGGCCACTCTGCACAGAGAGGTTCGCTCCGTTCCACCCCACTCTCTGCCACTGTCACTGATCTGTCATAGGATTGCTTGAATTGTGACCACAGAGATTATGGTGCAGGGGAATTCTACTTTCTTTTCTTCTTTGTACTTAATTTTAAAACATATGGGATGGACGAGTGAAGAGATGGTGGATAGATACAAACTTTTGTAAAGTATATCTAAAAGAGAAAATGAGTCTCAGAACTGTGTTTTAAAGACCTTCCTTTGTTCGAATGGTAGTTCACATTTCCCTCCTGAACTGTAAACTCCAGCACATAAGACCCTGGTGGGATGCTCTTCCTCTTGCCTTGTCCTCTGCATCATGATCCCAGAGTTTATCTCCCATTTCTCCTGGAGAGTAGCACATATCCTCACTCTCTAACGCTCATTCCCAGGGGAAGTGTAGCACATATCCACACTCCCTAACGCTCATCCCAAGGGGAAAGTATAGCACATATCCACACTCCCCAACACTTGCTCCAAAGGGAAAGTTGCACAATGGAAGAGATGTGCTTCCTGCACACTTCTAGGGGAAGGCCACGAGTCTGAGGTCTGTTTGAGGTAGGCTCCACCCTCTGACAATTCCTCTGAAGGAGATGATGAGCTAACCATCGAGTGCTTGTCCATGTCATAGCCTACATGAAAGGGGTGAGCTAGGGGCCCCATTGGAGACACAAAATGGGCCTGGAAGAAGTCTCAGGAAGTGACATTATCTAGAGATCTAAAGGATAGTAGCACTGAGCTATGACTTAACATTTTCGTAAGTCTGAGATAGAAGAAGCCATGAATGTTCCTCCATTCTTGACATGTTTAGGGTTGCCCTTGGTTTAACCAGCGTGGCACTCGACAAAGTGAACTCTGTGGTTAAATATCAGCCTTTGACTCCGCTCAAAGGCAAGCACAGAGGACACCGTCATTTGAATCCTTACATGGATTCCCTTTCAAAGGGGAGCAGAGACTGTCCCTGCTTGGTCTCGCCCCCATCCATCACCTTATACTCAGGACTCCGACTGCCACTATTTCTTTGCCTGTATGCTTTGTCCTTTGATCTCTGGACTCGCTTTGCCCCCATTTTGTAGATAATTAGTGTCGGGGGTTCATGTACCCAGGAAACATTCCCCAACCAGCAGCTGGCAAAAGTTGAAATATATAGATCCAGCTCCCCTGTCCCTCAGCTCACGTTCCCAGAAATAAGCTCCAGTTTCCCACAGTGACTGCCACTTGCCCGTCCCTTCTCGGTCTCTCTTCCCCCCCCCCCCACAGTGTTTTCTTTACCTGCCAAACTGATCTCTCACTGAAACCTTGCCCTGGTGTCTGTACCAAGGGATTCCATCCAGACTCTCGCACAAAAGCCATTTGCAAGCAAATGAAAGGCCACTTTCACACTGTCCTGACTTTGGTCCCACTCTTGGTCCTATCTTGTCCCCTCTGTTTCCACACAGGGACTCATCTCAGTGTCCAGACCCTGTAGCTCCAGCTTGTAGCCTCTCCTCCAACCATAAAGCTTTGAGGACATCGATTCTGTGGCTTACCTTTCTATCTCCAAGACCTAAGTCAGTGCTTGCTAAGTTGCTTTCCTGTGAACTCTGTCCTCTTCCTTTGGGACAGCACCCCCAGGACAAGGTGTTTACCAATACCTCACAGGAAGGACAAGGTGGAGGGGACAAGGTGGAGGAGACAGGAAATGGTACTCAGGAGGAGGAGAGACATTGAATTCCTGTGCCCTAGTGAGCCTGGGCATCACAGCACTTCAACATTGCAGTATCTCAGTGGGAGTTAAATTGTGCTCACCAAGAATTAAGTTGTAAAATTGCCTTGAAATTTTCAAAAGAATCTGTACCATTAAAATAGGAGCCACTGTTCTGCCATTTAAATAATCTCATTGGCAAAGGCCATGCATTAATCATCACAGCAGAGATTTTTATATTCTTGGGACATCTCCCAGCCGAAAGAAAGAAAGCATCTCCATGCTTAACAAACATATTCCTCACATCCACATCAGTCCTTGCCATGAGGGAGTAAACCAGGGCCTAAAATGGCTAAACAGCTGGCCTTGGAGCCTCAAGAGCTGAAGGCAGAGGACAGGTGACCACTGGGCAGGGGCGTAATCAAGAGAGAGGGCTGTGTAAATATTTAGGTAGATGGACAAACAGACCAGAGATGTAGATGCACAGGGAAGCCCTCTCTCCTCCTCCCCCTGATCATCAGGGAAGCGGCTTGCACTTCCCAACGGAGTCTCCAGGAAAACCTCCATGCGAGAAGAACTCTCATGAATTATGAACACCCTTAGAAAATGTTCAACAGCTGCTTTGTGATCAGGGGGTGACAGTGCATTCCAAAGAGCCTGTGCAAGGGGACCCACACTTTCATTCACAGTAAGAGCCTGTACATCCTCCAGTTAGATCCGGAGGGGAGGCTCCTGTAGCATCACAGAAGATAGAGGGTCAAGGGATGGACTTAGCATCCCTCCTTCCCGTGCCCCACCATCCTGCGTCCTGTGTGCTTGCGTGTACAGTAAAAATCTTGCAGAACCACAGGACAGTGAGCAGCGGTTGCCAGTTCCTTCTGTGGACATTGGTGAGTGGCCTGTGGATCATGGTGATCTGGTCACCAACAGGGTGGATATGAGTGATTTGTGTCTCTTCGGCTGTTCTCCAAAGAACAGCAAAGTCAACTCTGCCAGGTGTGAGGCACTAGTCCCTTGGATCGATGGGAGCTGGCTAGCTTTCAGCCTGGTTGAGCCTTTTGCTTTGTGATGTTGGAGAAGTCACTTGACTTTTCTGGTTTTTAGGTTTCAGGTATGGGTTTGAACCAGCTCTGCAACTGCTTGTCTCTTACGCAAGTCCCGTCGTGTTCTAGGAGATTTCTTGGGAATCACTGAATGGGTTGTCCAAAGTCAAAACACTGTTGACCCAACACAGATGCCACAAGCACCCTACTTTCTCTTTTATACATGGGTTTTCCATGTAGCAGTGTATGTAGCAGGGTGGCTTCCTATTGCCCCCAAAGCAAAAAAATAGATAACTTTAATAACTACACTTTTTAACTTGGAACACATAAGGAAATTAGACAATTCTGGTGCCCTGTGGGTTTTCATGTCCCAACAGAATGAGACAGAAACATTTAGTGCAGGATGGCCCACCAAAAGTGACCAGTCAGTTAAAGAGCACAGGGAGAGAGTGGAGCCCAGCCCTGGGTCTGCCTTGTCATTGGCTGCCACCAGCAAGGGCTTCTTAGAGCTGGGAGCTCCATGCTCTACCTCAGTTTAACCCATTGTGAAGCGTCTCTGTTTTGGCTACTTCTCTAATTCTTGTGACAAAATACCCAGTAAAGGCAACCTAAGGAAGGAAGAGTGTGTTGGTCTACACTTCAAGAATACAGTCAAATATGGAGAGGAGGTTTGAGGAGTCTGGACATTTCCTCTGCAGACAGGAAACAGCAATCTACCTGCTTCTGCTCCCCCAAGTGCTGGGATTAAAGGCACATGCCACAATCACCCAGTGTTGTTTTAGTGATTTAAAAAAAAGAGTATGTTAAGGCAGAGAAAATGGCTCACTGGGTAAAGTGCTTGCTGAGATCTGAGTTTAAATCCCCAGAGCCCACATAAAAACTGGGTAAGGCCACAGTTCATCTGTAATCCCAGCAACAGGGAGAGGGAAGACGTGCAGACCCCCAAAGACTTGCTGGCCAGCCAATCCAGCCCAAATGGAAAGCTACAGGTTCAGTGAAGAGACCCTGTCTTAAAAAAATAAGGTGAAGTGGTTGTAGAAGATACCCCCTGTCAACCTCCTGCCTCCACACACATATGTTCATGTGTGCACAGACACACTGTAAACATACCAATAACATGTTGCATTCATCGCTATTATGTAATGAACAGCATAAAGAATCAAAGAAATATGCCTCCAGGATTCAACTGCCTACAAAGGCTCCTTAGGCTGGGTTACCAAGTGGAAGTTGAGCCATAGCCTGTTGCCTTGCTCTGCCTTGTAACATAAACAAATATCCCGGCCAGTATGAAGGATACTCACTTACCAATAGCAACCATAGGTGAGCTATGCTGTAAAATAGAGGAAATTCAGAGAATCAAAAGTTGGGTGCTATATGTTTACCGGCAGATGACTAAATAGCTGTCAAGAGTCTCCCCTCGTCTCTCTTTCTCTGGGTTTTTCTGCAAGAAGTCATCGCATACATCTATTCAGGTTTATGTCTCATCTAAATGCACCACTGATTGTAAATATTTTGACAAACGAAAGTATGCTCTGGTAAAGTGAGCCATTGCTTCTAATTTACCAACTCAACTAGTGTCTCTTTTCATGGTTTGGTGTTTTGCTTGTGTTCGAGTTTGCATGTGTGCTACACAGTCTTTGTAACAGTAGAACTCTATTCCAAACAAGCTTTTATTCTGGTTGTGTCTGGTGACCTTGTGATTTGGTTATCAATTGAGGCAATTGAGGACAGTACCCTAAACACATTCCTACACAGGCTCCACTCTGAACATCTGCTTCTGTCATAGCCACCACTGCCTGTGGGTTTCATCAATTCCAGCTAGGTGGATATGTGGACATACATCCAGTCTACACTAACAACATTCTATTTTATATATTTATTGCATAATTTTCTGAGTTTGAAGAGATCCTACCTACATAAATGGCCACCAATACTGACCCCAGACTGGAGGAAAGGACACGCCCGGCGTTCTGTGGTCACTTTCAGGACCACTGTCCTGAACACTCTTTCTCCATCTCTTTGGGTGGCTTTCCCCAGATGTTCTCAGCATGACCCAAGCTTCTCTTTCAGGTATGGGAGCTGCCCTTTGCAGTCCCACTATGGCTGTCTGCTGGAGCTTAATGCTTGCTTAGATCCACAACTTGTCTTCTGTGCCTGCCCATCCCTCTCCTGTTGCCCAGAACAACTTCATTCTTCTATTTGCCTGCCCCATTCACCAAGGCACAAATGTAGCTCTTTCTGCTACCTTCAGGAAGTTCTCCACATGTTTCTGAAACCTTGTATGATCCCTTCTTTGTGTTGGGAGGTGGGGGGGGTAACATTCATCTGGAGAGTGCATGGCATATATGTTTACTGATCGAGTGTTCATATCTTACCCTGTCTATATGAATTTACTCCCTAACAATGGAGACTTCCTCTTCTTTCAGTGCATCATCACAGAGCCTTGGTATAGAACTGACAAATGGTTGCTGCCTACTTTTAAAACGTGACTGCATGGCCGCATCATTGAAGTTCTAGACTTGACTACTCTCTTCAAAATTAGTCTTTAGTCTATAAATAAATACTTTATTTCTAGAAGCTTTTTACTTTTGAGTCTTTCAGATAGAGAGAGAAGTGTCAGTATAACCCATACAATTGCATACAATTTGTCATCCTGGCTTTGGGGGCTGAAAATGACAAAATAACCCAGCAGTGGCAGTGGTGGGCTCAGACCCAGGCCATCCTGAAGGCTGCTCAGTGGTGGGAGACAGTTCAGACCTAGACTATCCTGAAGCCTGCTTGATTTTATCTAGAATCCCTGACAGATGTGCCTGGACCTTAGTTGACTCTATAAATGGTGTTCAGAGCTATCCAGACACTGCTACCAGGTTACCCTGAAAAAAAAATGTTTGTTTCTCAAATACTCCCCAAATCATTTTACCCTACAACAATTGCTTGTGCCTTCTCCACATCTGTCAAGTGCTTGGGTTGTGTATTTGTGCAGTGGTCCTGAGCATAGATAACTATGCTCAACCCTGTGAAAAAGAGAACATGATTCAGAGGACTCACCACACCAGGACTCAACACAGCAGAGGGTGGCTTAGGTCTTGACCATGCTTCAAAAGGGTGTGGCATTCTCTCCAGGGAAGGACAGGTCCAGGGTAGGTAATTGTTCATAGTGTTTGTAATGATTGGTTTCTTAGAGTGACTTTATTCACACAAAAGTTGCCTTAAAAAAATAAAACATTGGCCGTAATCGCAAAACATGCCTGAAATCGCACTCAGGAGGCAAAGGCAAGTGGATCTCTGAGTTCGAGGCCAGCCTGGTCTACAGAGTAAGTTTCAGGACAGCCAGGGCTACACAGAGAAACACTATCTCAAACAAAAACAAAACCAACAAAAAACAAAATGTACACACACACAGATAGACACACACACACACACACACACACACACAAAACACAACAAACAAACAAACAAAAAAAAAAACCACTGTCCTGGTCTACATTGAAAGTTCCAGGCCAGCCAGGTCTACAAAGTGAGACTCTATCTCAAAGTCTCAAAAACAAAACATTGGCTATTAACAGGATCCATATTGCATTGGAATGAACTGTCCCAAATAGTATAATTTATCTTTTCTGAGGCCATTAGCCTGAGGCCATGAGCAATATGCTGGTATGTTTATGAGAGACTGGTACATGCAGGTCATGGCTGCCTCTGCTCTAAGTAGTGCCAGACTTAATCCCACATCTCCCTGAGTTAGAAACTCAGAAACAATCACTTTCAGACACATGGACCTGGTTTATCATACAGCATCCACTCACCAGCCAACTTCCTGAACTCCAGGTTCTATTGCAGACCTTCAGATTTCCTGCTCTTTCCTAGGCTGTAACGAATCTTCACCTCCTCCAGGACTCCAATTTCTGAGGGTGCCAGTCTTGGCTGCATCCATGCCTCCTGAGTGCTTGTCACCGCACAGGGACACGTTCCTCTCAATTGCATTTTCCCTTGTGTGCTCCTTTCTCAAGGTAGATCCTTTATCTCTGTCAACTATAGTGAGACCAATAGGAGTAGAGACCAAAGACAGGATGACAGCTGCTGGCCGGGAATGGGCAGAGCCTAATGTACAGCTTTGGGTTGAGTGGATACTATACTGGGTGGGGCAACTCAGCCAGCGCATTGCACATCAGAGGAGGCAAGTCTATGATGGGTCGGGGCGCACTAGGATCTCACCCATCCCTGATTCTGTCTGCCTGCGGGGACTTGTCCATACAGGGCAGATCACAGTTCACTCTAAAGCCTCCAACACTGGCTCTGCTTGCCCTAACCACGTGCTTAAACAAGCAGCTCACAAGCAGCTGCTGCCCGTCCCACATCACCTCTCCAGGAAGGAGGGCTTTTTCTCCCTCTAGCTCTGATGGTATGGAAGTTAGTCACCAGTCTTTTAAGCTTAGTCACCGCAGTGCTGCATGATTGGGCAAGGAGCTGGATGTTGTGATGAAGTGGAGGTTTAGGGTGCTGGCTTCTGAGAGCTTCTTCCCTGGGATTTGAGGAGCATGTTTTTAAAGCCCTTTCTTCTTTTCCTACTCTAGATTTGCATCAAGTCTGGTAATAGCACTGGCTCGTCCCTTTTTCCCATACAGTAGTCTATTGAGGGTTTTTTTTTTTTTTTTGCCTTCTAGAACATTCTACTTGAAGAGGTTCTCAGTGTTGCTGTCCTAACTCTAAAACAGGGGTTACAGTTTCCAGCCTTCCAGGATGGGTGAATGACCGCTTTATCATGAGAAAAATCAATGACTGCCACCACAGGAAGCAGGGTAGGGAGCAGTGGGACAAAGGGCCACACTCCAGCTGAGCAGTGGGGTCAGCTGTGTGACCCATCCGTGCTTGTTTGATTAGTCAAACAGCGGAACAAAAATCCAGATAAGACCAGGAGCTTGTGCCAGGTGCTCTCCAGAGAGAGGTCGCTGGGCCCCAGTGCAGAAACTTGGCTCCACATCATATTGCTTCCCCAGACTAGCTGGCAGGGAAGCAATGATGGGAGTCAGGGAAAGCCATTCCCTCCAAGATCTACAGTGCCTGATGGTCAGGTGTCCACCAACACTCTCTGGCTTCAGTTGTATTGTTCTTTTAATAATAGCTCATTGAAGAATTGTTGATGTACTTTAACCCACCTCTTCAAAGGCTCAGAGATACAGTGGTTCTGGTGTACTCACAGATGTGGTGGCCATCATCACAGTCACTCTCTAGAGCACACACAACATCAAAAGGAAACTCTGACCCATTGAGCAATGCCAACCATATGTGCCATAACCCCTTCCCTAAGTGGCTGGCTGTTCTGCCTGCAGGTTTGCCTGTTCTGGCCTGTAAGGTTCTTGGTGACTTGATTCTTTCATTTGGCTAAACCATCAAGGATCATCTTATGCCACAGCAAGGACCAGCACTTCATTCTCAGCTACAGCTGAATAAACTCACACTGTGTGTGCATAGATGGCCTTGTCTCACGCATTCACGTGACAGATGTCTAGGCAGTCTCCACTCTTTCCTTATTAATGTAGCTCTGGACACTTATAGACACATCTTTGTGTGGACATTTGCTTTCAATTATCTCGGGGTTGAAATTGCCAGCATGTATGGAAACTCTAAGCTTCACTTTTTGGGGAACTGCCAGACTGTTTTTCACAGTGGCTACACGGCTTGACAGACTCAGCAGAGGAATATGAGGGCTCCAGGTTCTCCAAGGCCTGGTCAACTAATTATTCTCCAGCTTTCGATATCCAGCAATCTGACAGATACAGAGCAGTAGGTTGCTCGTTGTGGTTTCGATTTGCATTTCCTCCAGCATGGATGGCACTGAGCACCATATGATATATGCTTGGGGCCTTTGCATATCTCATTTGGAGAAAGGTTGTACTCAAATGCTTCATCTTTATATGTAGTCAATGGTTTCTTTGGGGGAGTGGGCTTTCATGTGGCAGTCAGAGGATCACCTTAGGTATTGACCTATCTTCTTTGAGATAGTGTCCTTTTATTAGTCACTACTGTATACAGTTGATGAGCTGCTCAGGAAAATTCTCTCACTGTAGGAGCACTGGAATTACAATGTGCATGAAGTACCCAGATTTACAAGGGCTCTGGGGATTTGAACTCAGGTCCTCATGCTTGCATGGTAGGTACACTTATCCATTGAATCACTTTCCTAGCCCCTTTGGTCCATATCTTTTAAGTGTTTAGAAAAAGCATTTTACTTTATGACTTTGATCATTCATAAACTGACCTAGAAATTCTGGGAAGAACACTGTACCTGCTGCGATGATATAAATAATGGTTTATTGTGCTGGGAGGGAGTTTTGTCTTAAAATAGACTAGTTTTGAGAACAACTTTAAGTTCACAGCAAAATTAAGAGGAGATATATATTTTCCTTGTGTCCACAGATGCACAGTGCCACTACTATCAATTGCCCCCAAAACAGTGAAACATTTGTTAGAACCAGTAGCCTGTAGATTACTATCAAAAGTCCTGAAGAGTGTAATGACAAGTATCAGTTCACATAACATCATACATAGTATTTCACTGCCCTAAAAACCCTGTTTCTACCGGTCCATCTTCCTCTTCCCAATCTCTGATCTTTCCTCTATCTCTGCAGTTTGAACTTCCCACATATGGTACCTAACATGATCTTTAGATCTGAATATACAATTAAATTCCATCCATGTCTTTTTGTGTATCAATAGTTCATTATTATTAGGGCTGAATAATAATATCCTTCATATGAATATACCACAGTTTATTTACTCACCGCTGGAGGGTATCTTTGTTTTTGTTTTGTTTTGTTTTGTTTTGTTTTGGGTTTTGTCAGGGCATGGAGGGGATGGGTGTTGTTTGTTTGGTTGGTTGGTTTTGGTTTTGGTTTTGGTTTTTAGAAGCAAGTTTTCTCTGTGTAGCTCTGGCTGTCCTAAACTCACTCTGTAGACCAGTTTGGCCTCAGAGATCTAACTGCCTCTGCCTCCCGAGTGTTGGGACTAAAGGTGTGCACCACCACCTCCTGGCTTTGGTCAAGTTTTTATGCGGACATGTTTTCAGTTCATTTGGATGAATATCAGGGAAATAAGCTTGCTGGGTGCATGCTAAGACTCTCTTTACTTTTGTAAAAGGTCTCCAAATGGCTTCCAATGTGGCGGCAGGATTTTGCACTATCCTGCCCACACCCACTAAGTCTGCCACACCCACCCATCTCATGTCCAATGCTCAGCCATGAGAGTTCCCAGGGCTTCATGGCCTCATCAATAATTTCTGTCATTTTGGATCTTGGCCATTGTGAGTCTTCAGTGTGATTGATATCACTGTTGCTTTAATTGACAGTTCCTCAACGGCATGAGATCAAATATCATTTATCTACAATTTACATCCTCTCAGGCTGAGGTGTCTGGTTCAGCTCTTTGCCCATTTTTAAAACCAGGCTGTTCACTTCTTATTGCTCTGCTGTAAGAGTTTCTGGTATGTCTGGGTAAATCATTTATCAGATATGGAGACGTCACCTGTAAATACTTTCTTCCAGTCTGTGGCTTGTCTTCTCCTTTGACAGTGTGTTTTACAGAGCAGAAGTGTTAATCTCTGTGGAATCCGGGGTATCAACTACTCCTTTCTCAGATTGTGCCTCTGATATTGAACCTAAGGTCATCTAGCTTTTCTGTTATCATTCTGGAGTTTTATACTTAAGGCTTTTACATTTGGGGTTGATGGTCTACTTTGTGTTAACTCTTGCAAAAGAGCAAAGAGCAGCCTGTCTGTTTCTGCTTGTGAGCTTTGCATAATTATTTTTTTCTTTTTTGAAATATTGATTGATTGATTGATTTTATGTATATGAGTACACCATTGCTCTCTCCAGTCACACCAGAAGACGGCATTGGATTCCGTTACAGATGGTTGTGGGCCACCATGTGGTTGCTGAGAATTGAACTCAGGACCTCTGGAAGAGCACCCAGTGCTCTTCACCACTGAGCCATCTCTCCAGCCCTCTTATTTTTTTCTTTAATTGTATTTTATTTGTGCTCTACCTTTGTCTCTGGACTGCCTTCTGGTCTAATAATATCCTCTCCTTTCCTATGGGATGTTTTTTGGGTTTCTCTCTCTCTCTCTCTCTCTCTCTCTCTCTCTCTCTCTCTCTCTCTGTTTTGTTTTTCACTTTTTGAGTGTGTGCTTTGAAGCACCAAGTCCTGATAACATTCGATTTCCTGATTTTGTCTTCTTGTCATAGCTAAGAAGCCATTGCCCGACCCAAGGTCAAGCATTTCTCTTCTGAAAGTCTTGGCTATCGCACTTAGAGTGGCTCTTTATAGTTTGAGATGATTCCCGTTGTGATGTGAAGGAGAGGAACCGCTTCAGCCTCTTGCATGTGGATACCCAGGTGTGCTGGCACAGTTATGAGAAATCTATTCTTCAGTCTATCTCAGCAGCATCATCAGAAACTCCTTTGTGAGTTAGAAAGGCCCTGTCTCCTCCTGACCTGTCAGTTCTGTCTGATTGATCTATGTGTCTACCCATAGCACAGTGCCTCGATTCCTGCTGCTTCTTGCTAAGTTCTGAATTTGGGAAATGTGTCTTCTTAATTTTTCATGCCCCGTGCCGTTTTGGCTAAGTCCTGTGGGTTTCCATGTGTATCTGGAGGTCAACTTGTCAATTTCTGCAAAGAACTAATTTGGGATGTTGGTAGGGGTGGCTGAATACATGGTCTCAGAGTAACACATCTTATAGCTTCCAGTTCCCCAACACCGGCTGCTTCATTTAGATATCTGAAAACTCTTTCAATGGTGTCCTGTCATTTCCAACATCCTAGACTTGAATTTCTTTGGTTAAATTCACTCCTGATGAGTATTTTGTTCTTTTTTTTTTTAATGCTGTTATAAATGAAATTGTTTTCTTAATTTTCGAATGTTTGTTGCTACCGGATCTGTACATTGTACTGCTAGTACCCAGCAATATAAAGGTGACATTTATACATTGATCATTCCCTCATTTGTCCTTCCTTCCTGTCTTCCTCTGCCTTCCCGCTCTCTCTTATTCTCCATACCCTTCTTCCTTCCCTTTCTCTCACTCTATCCCACTCTCTTTCCCTCTTCCTCCTTGTTTCCTTTCCCTCCCTATTACTTACTCCTTCTCTCCCTCTTCTCTTTCTTTCTCCCTCCTCCTATCTCCTCCTGTCTCCCTCCTCACACCAGGTCCCCCCACCCCCAGCCCCACCCCCACGTCTCTGACTTGTCTTTCCTCTATTCTTCTCTAACAGCTGAGCTGCTGCTATCACTGCATCCTGCCAATGCTGCTCTCTCTGTCTGCATTTCTCCTCTCATCTGTGATCTTCCGGCCCATCCTTTGGCTCTAGCACATGGGCTGCCACTATGCCAGCCTATGCGTCCTGGGTCTGGGGCAGCTGCCGTACTGAGTCTCTATTGGTTAGCCTCCCTACGTAGGCCCTCGTTTGTACCACCCATTGACTAAGGTTGCATCTATCAGTCTTTGCCCACTACAATTTCCCCACTATAAGGCTCACCACCTGCAAAACACACATCATGAAGAGCACTCAACAAGTCATTCTTTGGATGAAAGAAGGAGCAGTTAACACTTGGGGAAAACAGCCCTCGTTAAGAACTCTAGGGTGTGTGTAGGTGGGGCACATACCACCTACAGAACCAATCTGGCCTCCTTCAGCAGCATTGCATTCCAGAATGGAATGTGATCATCTTGGGAGACCAGAGGCACAGAGATCCAGGCCAGTTAACTCTTCTGTGGTTGTTTCTCTACCAAAACTCCCTGCCTGGGGGTAGGAAAGTCAGAAAGAAAATTTCAGTTCCCTGAATCATCTGTAAATGAATAAACTGTCTGACTCCTTTGCTTTTTACCTGTCCTGAGGTATAGCTGACTTCTGCTGGGGGAAAGGGAAAAGATTCAGGGTTTTTCCTGCCAAATTCTTTCACCCTAACAAATAGGGAAATTCCTGACCAGCTGTCGCAGTGAGTAGAAAGAAAAATATTCCCTTGGAACCCTGCGGCAGAAGACACTGTGTGCTGGCTCCTCTCAACGAGTGTCTAGAGCCTTCCAATTACTGCTCTCTCACCCGGGGTTCTTCATAAATCTCAGTAGCAGCAGTAGACAGTATTTTGTTTTATTCTGAGTTGGAATTTCCTTTAGCTTCAACTCTGGTGTTCAGAGGGCAGGATAAAGCCTAGAACATCACGAGGAACACTGAGGGTGGTAGACAGGACAGGGACGAACAGCCAAGGGGCCCTAGAATAAGCCCAGGCTGAGATGGGCTGCAGCTATTCCTGATGTGGGATGGACCACCCACCCAATATGAGACTCTGCAGTCTGCTGCCTGGCCAACAGAAGAGATCCATTTACATTTGGGGATGTTATCATATTGAGCTGGCTTAGCCTTCCTGTATAAATTGGGCTTTGCTGCTGGGTGTGGTGAGACCTTTAGACACACAGAGCAAAGTACTGTAAGACTGAAACACTGCTGTGTAGACATCTCTGTTCTAGCTCGGAATCTCTGTCTCCTAGCCTGGTTCAGAGTGGGGTTTAGCTGAAAGGACAGAGCATTTAAATAAGATGATGTAAATTAGGCTTTTCCCTTCCTCTAAACCAAAGGGTGCAAATTTCCACAGCACTTCAGTCGCTGAGGGGAGGTAGGTCACCAGTCAGAAATAAATTCTGTGAGTAAATAAGTCAAGTAATTCTTTTACCATCAATAAAAAAAAAAAAATCCAAGAAAATTGATTTCAAAATGAAAACACATAGCTTACCGTGTGTATGGTTCCGAAATGCTCTGTTGGAGGAGATGATAAGTGTTTATACTGGAACAAAAATGAAAGAAGAAGTTTGTAAACGCAGTGCTCGCCTTCCTACCCTGTCCGCAATGTGTGTCAGGTAAAAGTTACCTGATGAGACCGTTCGTGCTGGCTTGGTTTTGGTAGAGGAGATTGGGGGTTGGAAGGGGAAGAGTGCTGTTGTTTTGGGTTGGTTTGGGTTGTTGTTTTTTGCCTATTTATGTCAAAATATCTCTCTACTTAAACGGGGAAAAAAACAACTTCAGCAAACCATTCTAAGGTCAGTAGTGCTGTGTACCGTGTCTTGGACTACGGGTTTGTGAGGATTTCTGGGCACATTTCCAGTCGCTTCCTATCAAATTTGCCTCTAAATGGAGCAGAACTCTGAGTCAGGACGACTTCCTTGCTAAGTTTGTTACAGACTTAGCTAGACCTGGATTTGCTGCCTTAGCTTCCTTGGCTGTGGGAGCGTTCCCAGTCACCCAGGTGCTATTTTGGTTCCACACAGATTCAGTGAGCATGGTCTGAGGAGCCAGGAGAGGACCGGAAGCTCACTTCGAGGTAGAGGTATCATTTTCCCCTCAGTGAAATGGATAAACTTCTCCAAGGGGGGCCCTGATGACTAAACACAGGAGAGGATGAAAGGAGAACGCAGAAGGGAATTGTTTTCTCAGCGATCCCGGAGGCCAGGCGAGACCCATTATTAAGATGCGGAAACGGGTGCCTGGTTTTTGGCTGCGAAGAAAAGAGCTATAGAAAGGGGAAAAAAAGAAAAATGCTGAAAGCGAATGAGAAGAAAGGGCTGGGGAGAGATTAACCTTGACCAGGGAACAGAACTGTGACGTCGTCGGGTGTTGCGTGGGAAGGGTTTTGAGTGGGGAGACTGAAAGCACACTTATGTAACCAGGCCCTGCAGAAATGTCATTTAAAGTCCTCAGCGGCTTCACCAGCTAAGAAGCAGAAGCTCTGGAGGGTACTGTGAGGTGCCTCTTACACATTCTCCTTGCCTTTCACATTCTCATATGCAGTCGGGGGTGAGGGGGGATACTATGGAAGGAACATAAATACAATGCTAATGCTTCTCAAAACGTGCACCCAAGACACTCGAACCAATTACCAGGCACTCACAGACCACTAGGACCCATACCAGGTGCTTCAAATAGACTCTTTGAAAGTCTATTTGATCTCAGAAATTTTCATTTCTTTTGGAAAAAATAAATACAGCATAAAATTCCTAATATTAACAACTCTGAAATCCAAGTTCCTTGACATTTGGTGCAGTCACAGTGTTGTACAACCATCTTTACTGTCTAGTTCCAAAACATTTAATAACTACGCAAGACAACACTACACCCATTGAGCCTTTAATCCTCTTTATTCACCTGCCTCCCTTCAGTCCTGATGAGCACAAACCTACTTTATGTATCAATGTGCTCATTCTGGATTGTTTTTTGTCTGTTTGTGCGTTCATGTATGGTAGTACATGTGTGGTGGTGGTTGTCGTTCTTGGTGGTGGTGGTAGTGGTGTGTGTGTGTCTGTGGGGGGTGTGGGTGTGTCTGTGTGTCTCTGTGTGTGTAGGATGTTAGATGTCTTTCTCAATTGCTGTTCACTTTACTTCAGGGCAGGACTGGGTGTCTCTCCCTTACCAATGGGGCTCATCTGACTCCCCAGTTTTCCCCAGGGATCCCATCCAAGCACTCCATCCACTGATTCATGTATGAGAACACGTATCAGATCCCAAAAGGGTCTGGCTCCATTCAATTTCTTCAATATTTCAATATTGAATTTCTTCATTCAATAGATTTCTTCCTAAGAATCCTTCATCAGTGTCTGCTGTACATGATAGGTCATGTCCCTTTCAGTCAGTCACAAGGTGACAGAGGCGTGGTTGTTTCCAGGATCATCTGCATACAAGTTTCCACCTGAACACTTATTTGCCATTCTTTGGAATATTATCTCTAGCATTGTGACTGCTGGGTCACGTGATGATTCTGGGCTTGACTTAGTAGCAAACTGCCAAACTTTCGTGGAGTTGCCCAGATTTCCATCCCTGCTCGTGGTTCACTATCCCCTCTCTTCCGGGTGTGTTCTGCGTCCAGAGGGAGCACTGTTTCCTTATGATTTGGATTTGCACTCTAATGAGAGTACAGAGATTGAGTACCTCCTCTCACTCACTCCCTTCCAGTTTGTTTTGTAGATCTTCTTTGGAAAAAAAAAAAGGGGGGTCTACTCGGGAGTATGTTCTGTGTGTGTGCATGTTTGGGGGTAGAGGGCAAGTGCTGGACACCGAACTATACCCACAAGCCCATTAACAGGTTTTATTTTGAGATAGGCAGCATCTAAGTTGCCCAAGTCAGCCTTGACATACTCTGTAGGTATGGTGGTTTGCATATGCTTGGCCTGTACGAAATGGTACTATTAGGAGGTGTGGCTTGCTGTAGGAAATACATCACTGTGGGAGTGGCTTTTGAGCCTATGCTCAGGCTCCACCCAGTGTGAAATGAGATCTCCTCCCCTTTCCTGGCTGCCTTCAGACCAAGATGTAGAATTCTCGGCTCCTCAAGCATCATGTCTGGCTGCATGCTGCCATGCTTCCTGCTATGATGATAGTGGACTGAATCTCTGAAACTAAGCCAGCTCCAATTAAATGTTTTCTTTATAAGACTTGTCTTAGTCATGGTGTCTCTTCAAAACAATGGAAACCCATACCTAAGACATTAAGCAAGGCAGGTCTTGAACTTGAGATCTTTCTGTCTTCACTTCTTGAGTGGCTAGGGTATAAGTCTGGGCTACCAGGCCAAACTCCACAGTCATTTTTACTGGGTTGTTTGTCTTTGATTTTTTTTTAAAGACTTATTTATTTTTATGTATGTGAGTACACTGTCGCTTTCTTCTGACACACGAGAAGAGGGCATCAGATCCCATTACAGATAGTGGTGAGCCACTGTGTGGTTGCTGGGAATTGAACTTGGGACTTCTGAAAGAGCAGTCAGTGCTCTTAACCACTGAGCCATATTTCCAGCCCTTTTTTTTGATATCTGAGTTCTAGAAGCTCTGTGTTTTTTTAATATTAGTCTCTTGGCAGGAACATGACTTGCAAATATTTTCTTCTGCTCTAAGTTATTTTCAGTATACTTCTTTCCTTCTTCCTCCCTTCCTTCCTTCCTTCCTTCCTTCCTTCCTTCCTTCCTTTCTTCCTTCTTTCCTTCCCTTCATGCTTCCTCCCCCTTCTCCCCACAGTTGTTATTTTCAGTGGAGGAGTTGAAGTCAGGGATCCATGCCTGCTCGACACATACATTCCTACACCTTAATTTCAATGTGGTCAATTTCTCTGCTTGTTGTTGGTTGTGGAAGAGACTGTTACACCAAGGCAGACACTATTGTCCAGGATTCTGTCTGCTGAGGATTGTATGTTCCTCAGACAGACTGAGTAACCCTTAAGCACAGTGGTTTTGATTTGAGAGTATTTGCATATAAATAATAATAAGATGGCTTAGGGATGGCATCCTTGTATAAAATTCACCGATGTTTTTATCCAGACCTGAAATGCAAATCTGAAGGTCATATTAGCATGCCTCTATTCTGACTGCAGGTTGTCATGACTGAATGTGAACTTACCCATATGAGGCAGCACATTAACTCTCCAGATAATCTGAGGTTTTAGAGTATGTTGGGTTTGAGTCTTTGGATTACAGCTGTTCCACCCTGGTCAGGTTGCCTGATATCTGGGTATCAGAGGAACTTCATAAATCTTACTTGTTCTCTTTCTTTCTTTCTTTCTTTCTTTCTTTCTTTCTTTCTTTCTTTCAAGCAAAACTCTGTTTTTATTAGCTGAGTATTGAACTTTGATTTGGGCTATAAGTAGCATTCATGAATTACTTAGAAGAGTTCAACCCGAACAAATCTCCGGAGACATTGGAAGCTGTCCGACCACCATTCTCACTGTTGCAGATTCATTGACAGAAATGGTTGTATATTATCTGCTGCCCGTGTTGATTCCACTTACCTAGGGTGTGCTGAGCCACTCCCGAATGCTAGAGAGCATCCCAGACACTAACAGAAAGACAAAAGGAATGATCCGTGCCACAGCTCACAGACTTGCTAGAGATGGGAAGTGTGGGAAGAGAGGCGGGCCACACGTCATGGAAAGGAGAGTTCAAAGACCTTCGGGATGAGAGAGAAATGCAGAGGTGGAAACAAGGGGACTTCAAGAGCTGACCTAAGTCTTTGGAATAAGAGTCTGGCAGCAAGAGGAGATAAGGAGGGACAGAGGAGCAAGAATGGGGCAGATGGCGAGCCAGCCATGGGGCAGCAGAGTCTAGTCGCACGTGTGCTGTGCTTCAGCCTTAGAGATACTCTAAACGTTTCAAGTTTGGGTTTAAGGTGAGTTTTCTTAAACGCTTGTAAGGAAGGTTTCAGACATGTGCAAAATTCTTCCATGCACAGCTTTATAAACAGGGTCAGCCTGATCTAATCTGTATTCCCACACCACCCTTCCCAGAGATCTTGAAGGAAATTACCAGATTCTATATTGATTTATCAATAAATATTTTATTATCTGACTCTAGCAAATAGGAATGCTTTGAAAACATATCTCACTGTCATTATCCTACAGAAATTTGATAATGCCTTAATGACACTGGTGTTTTAAAAAAAACTCATGGATACAGGGCCAGGTGTGGTGGTGCATACTGTTCATCCCAGCACTCAGGAGGCAGAGGCAGGGGGATCTCTGTGAGTTTGAGGTTAGCCTGGTCTACAAAGTGATTTGCTGGACAGCCAGAGCTACCTAGAAAGATCCTGTCTCAAACAACATTGTTAAAAAAGAAAAAATAATAATAACTTGATTTGCATAAATGTTAATATATAAATTCTACCTTTTTTTTTTTTCCTGTGGAGATTTTTTTTTTCTCCTCAATACCTCTGGTAGGAGATATAGGGGCCACTGAATTTCCTCAAAACTAAAATGCTGCTTCCTACAGAGCCAAAAAAGCTCCCAGACTCCAATGGATACTAGCTCATCAGTTGCATAGATTTTACAAAGATGCTTCCTTTCTGTTACACATTTACTACAACTACTGTGTATCAATGGGGCTCCTTAGAAACCTTATTCTTAAAGTGCTTCCTCTCAGAAATAATTCCACACATCATGTGGCGCTTTGAATCTTCTCTGTGCTCGCTCTGCGTGCCTCTTATCTGGTGAACTCTGATAGCCCTGCTCTGTAAAGACATGATTATCTAATGTTTACAGCTGCCATGGTTTTGCCTTGGTGTGGCTTTGGTGCTTGGAATGTAATAATAAACAACATATGCAAAATACCCCACTTGTGAGCCAAAGAAAAGAAAAAAAAAACAAAAACAAAAAAAAAGGCTTTGTAGTGAAGCCTGCAAGGGAGGATGAAGGGAAATTCTCATCAGTTATAATGTACTTGATTTTCTATAGGAAGGGAGTATTTGGCATTTATCTACATACAGTGCAGTGATGGTAAATCCGTGATTATAACTTGGTGTTTTCCATTGGCTCTAAAAACACATACATTTCTTAAACCCCCTTGCAAAGGCTATGTAAGATTAAGGAACATGGCAAGATATGAATTACTGTAAGGTCTGGAGGGAAACCGTGCTCATAGATCTGTTAAGTGGGGCTCCAGTTTTTAAGCCATTTCTCCAGTTCTCATTTACGATGCCAGACATGCTCTGGGCAAGATTCCCTTTAGAACATTCTGTGGCAAGAGGAGCTGGTGACTGTTTGCCAGGGAGGTTGGTGTGTGTCATACTTAATAATGGATCTTAACATGCAACATGGACGCAATTTAACTGTTCTTTTAACATGACGTCTGTTTTAATGCAACACATGTGTAAGCTCCCCCTTGCCGTGCAGTGTGTTTTCCTCAAATGACATAGTGAAAGCCTGGTCCAAGATTGGAAAGGAGCCCAGAAGTCAGACTCTGGGCTCAGGAGCTGGACAATCCCAGGTTTATACTGCTGGATTTGGGCAAACGGCATGGCTGTTCTCTGGTGCATGTTCCTCCTAGTGATACACTGGAGTCCATTCCGCCTGCTTCCAAGAGCTGGATTGTTAATTGTGAAGAAACCTGGAAAGCCAGTGTTTAAACTACTCTCAAAATCCAAGGGAGAGATTTTTATACCATAGAATTGGGCAAACCCTGTTGTCTTAGTCAGGGTTTATATTCCTGCACAGAACATCATGACCAAGAAGCAAGTTGGGGAGGAAAGGGTTTATTCAGCTTTCATCACCAAAGGAAGTAAGGACTGGAACTCAAGTAGGTTAGGCAGCAGGAGCTGATGATGGAGAGATGTTTCTTACTGGCTTGCCTCCCCTGGCTTGCTCAGTTTGCTTTCTTATAGAACCAAGACTACCAGCCCAGAGATGGCACCACCCACAAGGGGACCTCCCCTCTTCATCACTAATTGAGAAAATGCCCCACAGCTGGATCTCATGGAGGCATTTCCCCAACTGAAGCACCTTTCTCTGTGATAACTCCAGTATATGTCAAGTTGACACTCAAAACCAGCCAGTACACCTGTATAGAACAGTCCATTTCCTGCCCCAAAGCTGATTTCACCACCACACACTGCCTGCAGAAGATATTCCATCTGGTAACAAGGACACATGCTCCACTATGTTCATAGCAGCCTTATTCATAATAGCCAGAAACTGGAAAGAACCCAGATGTCCCTCAACAGAGGAATGGATACAAAAAAATTGGTATATTTACACAATGGAGTACTACTCAGCTATTAAAAACAATAAATATATGAAATTCCTAGGCAAATGGATNAGAGGATGGCCTAGTTGGCCATCAGTGGGAAGAGAGGCCCCTTGGTTATGCAGACTTTATATGCCCCAATACAGGGGAACGCCGGGGCCAAGGGGTGGGAGCGGGTGGGTAGGGGAGCAGGGCCGGGAGGGGGGAGAATATAGGGAACTTTCTGGATAACACTTGAAATGTAAATGAAGAAAATATCTAATAAAAGTTGGAAAAAAAAAAAAAAGAAGTTAGCTTATCCTGTACTGTTGCCGGGTACAGTCTTCCTTTGTCTCCATGTAAGTCCCAGGATCCCCCAGGATACTAATTCCTAATACAAAACTGATGCAATGTAATGTTTGCATATACTCTCTCCATGTCCTCCTGTATACTTCTGATCATCTCTGGTCCAATTCTTGTACCTAATACATTGTAAATAGTTGCTGTTTAATACTGTTTAGAAAATAATGAGGAGGAGAAATTCTGAACATAATCAATACAGAATGAAGAACGATTGCCCAGATAATTTTGAGCCTCCTCTGGTGAGCCTGCCAGTGTGATCTTGTGAACACAAATGGTCTACTATGCTGTGCGTACAGAAAGCACTCAGTCAATACTGCTCCGACAGCACGAGTGCCATTGCCGCTAAAATAAATGCAATCAACTCTACTTATTGTCAAATTGGTAAATCCATCTATGCGTTGGATTTTTATTTTCTCTCATTTGACAATCTCCCTGACAACACAGCAGGAGTATGGACACAGGGACACAGAGAGAAAGAGAGAGAGAGAGAGAGAGAGAGAGAGAGAGAGAGAGACTATGGACACATACAGACATATAGAGAAAGAGAGAGAGAAAGGGAGAGAGAGAGAGAGAGAGAGAGAGGTAGAAACACACTCTTAATAATAAATAAGTAAATTAAATGGGGAATTCTAATCAGCTTACTGTACCATTCACTAGTGACTTAATGTCTTGATCCTGGTAAATTATATGATGGAAGAGAGACATAAAAGAATGTATGCTGTGAGCCGGGCGTGGTGGCGCATGCCTTTAATCCCAGCACTCGGGAGGCAGAAGCAGGCGGATTTCTGAGTTCGAGGCTAGCCTGGTCTGCAAAGTGAGTTCCAGGATAGCCAGGGCTATACAGAGAAACCCTGTCTCGAAAAACCAAAAAAAAAAAAAAAAAGAATGTATGCTGTGAAAAAAATCAAAATCTCTATCTAAACTGTTTATAGCACTGTTTTCTTCAAGATGGCATATTGACATTTTATTATAAACATCAATGACAAGATCATAGAGAATCTCAAATACTCAGTGGCAAAAATTATGACAAAAGTCCACTTCTGGCCTAAATTAACTTAGGTAAAGAAGGGACCTATTACATAGAAATTCTTGGGCTAAGGGTCCAGAGTTCAGTGCAGTTTTAGTACATCTTAATGCGGGCTCTTAGCAGGTCGTGAGTCCCGAGCTTCTCTGCCTTGCAGTAGAAAAACCCATCTCCCATCTGTATGTGGCGGTCCACCCGAAAAAAAGAAGTGACTTTTCCTATAGTCCCTACAATGATTCTAAGGTCGTTCTGCTCACACTGACACTGGCCACACACTTGACTCATATCTAGAATCCTAAGGCATAGGTAACTCAGTGTATGAAAACTCAGGGGTAGGGCTGGTATAATAATAACCCTGAGAAGATGAAAGGAAGGACCCGGTGGTAGAGCTTGGTGGTGGTGAACTTGCCCAGCTTTAGCAAGGCCTTAGGTTCTGTCTCCAGCTCTGTGGAGAAGGAATAGGAGGAGATGAAAGAGATACTATATTACTATATAAAAACAACTCTCCCTGGGTTGTTACTGATGGCAGTCCAGGTACACATGTGGGTTGTAAGCCTGTGGCTTTCTCTTTGAACAAAGTTCTGATAAGAACTTCTGAGGATGTATTCCAGCCCTGGGCACTTCTGATGCCATCAAAGACCTTAGTCAGAGAGAGAGAGAGAGAGAGAGAGAGAACTGCACAGAGAACTGATTTAAGAAACTGGGGTAACAGAGAGGTAAAAAACAATTCATAATGACAAAAAATATTGCAACCCTCCCTAGTGGGGAGACTTCACACTGAAAGAAATAGCAAAATATTCTTGTTATGGTCTCTGTACCTTCCTCCTTAACCAAGATCTAGAACCCCACGGTGCAGGGAATGCAGAAATTTTGGAAACAGTAATATTGTGAAAAGAGAGTTTGTTTAAAACAAATCAAAACAGAACGACTACATTATGTAACAAACCTGTTAGCGTTGAGAAAGTCCACAGAGTATTTGGCTGTCAATTTATTTTAGAATTTCATTCCAGGAAAGTCAGTTCTAACCCCAAATGTTAGGGAGAACTTAAAATATTTACACCAAAAGTCTGGGGGTAGGGGGTGGGAGGGCCCACAACTCTCTAGAGTCACAGCCATGAACAGGTTACATAATTCTCTTTAACGCTGCATTGGAAGGGCTGTGCATCCCACTCTTTTCCAGGAAGTGGAGGCTTCTCTTAGGTTACAAGATCTCTGGACCCAAGCCGGATGTCATCCTCATTCCTGATCCTCCCCTAGAAGCCACAAGCTTTGCTCCATGACTCAGAGTTTAAAATGCAGCCCTTTCTGGTTTGTATCATATACACATTCTGTAATAGGCTTAGAGAGGCACCCGGTGATTCATAGCCTAGCCTGGTGTGCCCTCTCCAAACGCGTCCTTCCATCTGGCATTGTATATAGAGGACTCTATAGCATTTATTTGCATGGCCCCATTTAAGGAAGGGATTTTTCTGTCCCCATGTGAACTTTATAATATTCCCTCCAAATGTAATTTAAAAAAAAAAAAACTTTGTGACAATACTTTACCTTAGTGATGGTTACTTTTATCTTCACCATGAAATATGATGCCCTAAACAATCTTGTAGCCATGCCAAAGGAACACCAAATATTAGAAAAGTAGTTGCTTTGACCCAAAGAGGTGCATCTGTAAGCATTTTGGAGAGTGGCACAGTTCCAAAGATTTTGAGATTAGATAGATATTGGGACTCTTAAGTAGCCCTGAAAGAAAGAAACAAAAACAAAAATCCAGTCTTAGGTCTTTTGTGAATAAATAGATCTGCATACTAATCCAGACCACCTAAGCAATGTCATATGACATTCACGTTGGCATGTGCAGAAATCTTAGGGAAGAGATGTGAGAATTATATCTTAATAAAGAATACAGTGTTCCCATCAAACAGTGGGAACAGTGATTCTTCTCAAGGATTCGTGGGTCTTAGACATGAATTCCTATTGTCTGAGGAAGCATGATTAAAATTGTGCCACCAATGGACAGGCGCTACTTGGGAACAAGAAAAGAGGTTAAGGTGATGGCTCAGTCAGAGGAGGGCTTGCCACCTAGAATGGAGACTCGTTCCTGGCACACCACAGAAAACCTGGGGCAGGGTGATAAATGTCTGTGAGCCCAGCACCAGAGACACGGACACAAGCAGCCAGCCTGCTTCCGTGAGAGACTTTCGAAACAGAAGGTGCAGAGAGATAGACACCAGACGTCAGTCTTTGGATTCTACATGTACACAAATACACGCATGTGCATACACAGAAACAGGTACACCTGTGTGTAACACACGCAAACAAATAAAATACAGAACAATTAAAAAGACATTGCCAGGCTGAGCATGTAACTCATTGGTAAGGTGCGAGGTCCTAGGTGCCTAGGTCCCCAGTACTACGGCACCTGCAAACACACAAACAACAAACAAAAAACTCTATTCATAAAAGGTCTCATTTGGGCTGGAGAGATGGCTCAGTGGTTGAGAGCACTGACTGCTCTTCCAGAGGTGCTGAGTTCAAGTCCCAGCAATCACATAGTAGCTCACAACCACACAACCATCTGTAATGGAATCTGATACACTCTTCTAGTGTGTCTGACAGCTGCAGTGTACTCATATAAGTTAAATAAATAAACAAACAAATCTTTAAAAAAAAAAACATTGCCAGAAAACAATTGAGAATGGTCTTGATCGTTAAACACTACAAGTCATATAAACATAGCTAGCACTTGTCCCTGTGCTCTTCCTGGAACCTTTTAAATGCAAGGCTGGTAATTTAGTCTCAGTCACTCGGCAGCTGTTAGGAACTCTGCAGCTTTTAGGCATCAGAGTTCATTGCAGGAGCCCCAGAGGGTCTGCAGAACACGGTGAGCCTGATCATGATAGTTTCCTGACACGGCCTGGCAGGTTTAGGAAGAAGAGCTCTGGACCTTCCTCCTCAAGCTGGAGTGTTCCCGACTCTGAGCATCTCTGAAGCCACAGTGAGCCTTTCTTGAGAGATAACTGAAGAATGTCTGAGATAAAAGTCTAGACTTAACCTTTCAGCTTTGGGAAAGGAAAGTACTGAGAATACTGGAGATGGATGAGCTACAGGCTAAAAGCACCTCTGGGAAGCTGTGCCCCCAAAGTTGAAAAAAATAATTAGGGGGGCTGGTTAACTCTTGAATTGATGGTTCTACTTTTGGAGATCAAAAGTCCAGACTCTGAAGGACTTGCCCTTTTGAGGAAGGTCTGAGGACCAACAGCCTGAGCATCACTTGGAAGCAAACTCAGCCGTAGGATCTCAGACCCCACAGATCTGAGTCACGTCTGCATATTAGTGAGAGCCCCGGGGTTCCTGCACTCATACTAATCTTTGAGGGCTAATGATGATGTGTACCCTTAGGATGTAGAGTCCTTTTAGCGAACTTATCATTCTGTATCAGAGACATAAAATAGTCCAGTGTGATGGCCAAATGGGTCCAGAAGGGGATGCTGTTCTCTATCTTGCCCTTCCTCCCCACTGTTTGGGTTCTCAGTCCCTAACCCAGTGTATAACACAGCGGGATGAATGGATAGGGAGGTAACATGGTGAGGATTGCTGTCTCCATCTGTTTCCTACTGCTGTGATAAACACCTGGACATCTTGGAGATGGAAAAGGGGGATTGTTTCATCTTATAGCATCCAGTCCATCAGGAAGGGAAGTCAGGGCAGGAACTTGGAGTCAGGAACTGAAGCAGAACCGAAGGCCATGAAGGAGCACTGCAGGCCATGGGAGCACTACAGGCCATGAAGGAGCACTGCAGGCCATGGGAGCACTGCAGGCCATGAAGGAGCACTGCATACTGGCTTGCTCCCCATGGCTTGCTCGGCTGCCTCTTTATTACCCTAGGATCACCTACCCATAGGTGGCACCACTCTTGATCAATCATTAATCAAGAAAATCTCCTACAGACTTGCCTACAGGCCAATCAAATAGAGGCATTTTCTCAGCCGAGGTTCCATGTTCCTAGATAACCGTACTTCATGCCAAGTTAACAACAACAACAAAGAGCTTAGAGGTACAGATACTCACCTGAAAACAACACTTAAAAGAAACAAATACCAAAGTCAATAAAGAACAGTATTGGGTTAGAGCCTTACATAGTAGGCTTGCTTAATTTCATGATATACTTGATTACAAGTCAGTCCGAAAGTCTTATTTTAGGAACTGATTGTCTATTTCCAGGCCTCTCACAGCCTTTGGGGCCAGGTTTATGGTGTGAATGGGCATGTCTTGCAGAAAAGAACAGCAGCAAACAGCTTGTCTTCTCTGAACTCCTCTGCCCATATTCCCTGAATTGCCATGTCCTCTTTTGCTGGCTGTGCCCATCACCCCAGCTAGAGTGCTCTACTAGAGGTGAGGACCATGCCTGAAACACTAACCCTCCTGCACCAGGCCCATGCTCACTGACCTGGACCAACGTTACCACAGTGCCAAAGCCGTCTCTGCTAATGCTGAGAGCCACAGGACAGCACAAAGAAATTGACCCTGGGGGACAATCTGGGTCCTCCCTTCTCACCTCCAACCACAGTTGCTTTGGGAGTTGTGACGGGCTTCTGTTATTTGCTCTCTTTGACTGCATGCAGCATATCGTTTAAACTGGAGCCAGCTGATGTGTGGACGTGGAACGGCCACGGCTTCCCTGACGTTTTTGGTGAAAATGTCATTTGCGCTTGTATGTCCCAACTCCCTCAAGATGCTCTTCCCCGAGACAAATGAGCAAAGTCCATCTCATAGAAAATGATACTCTATCATAATTCCAGCTCAAGATTCCTAAAAAAGGCAGGACACGGTGGTACAGCTCTGTAATCCTAGCCCTCAGGAGGTGGAGGCAGAAGGAACTCAAGGTCGTCTTCTACCACACGGTGAATCTAAGGCTAGCCTCGGCAGGGACTACAGGTGCATGTCCTTGAACCCTGCTTCTTTTGTGGATGCTGAGGCTCCAACTTGGGTCCTCGTGCTTGTGAACCAAGCACCTTCCCACCTGAGCCATCTCCTCAGCCAGGGGCCCAAGAATGGTGTTGAATGACTTCCTTTGTCCTCTGTCACGATGATATGAAGACAAGATCCCTTCAGCCATGCAGACTCTCTTCCAGCACCAAAGCTTTTTCTGCCTGTCTCTGATTGTCCTTCAGACCCCTACATCTTAGGCCAGGCCCTGCTACCCACTCCCAAGAAACAAACGTGCCCTGTTTCAATGGGTAGGAATTATCATAATCCAGAAGGTTTTATTTTGGGGTCACTACTACCTCCTTTAGCTTCAGTACTTTGGAATGTGTTTTTAAGCACATACAACTTTTATAAATAATTTTCTTGAAAGATGACATAGAGTTTTAAGTTTCTTGTAAAAGAAAGATTGACCTAAAAATACAGAGGATTAGAAGAAAACAAAAGATCAGGCACCATAATAGCAGACACAAAGAACCAACATTAGGCATTTTGATGAATAGATTCTGAAATCTTTATATAAATGAACATATATTATAAAAAATTGTACTACATATGTATAAACAAATGCATATATTGTGGAGCCCATTAATATATCATGGGATGCCTGTTATGATATTTTAAGTAGTTGTGTATATGTAGAGCTTGCTTTGGCTTTTGCTCTTATTTATAGATAGGCCCTAGCTGGCCTAGAACCAGTTGACCTCACAGAGATCCACCTGGGGACTATTCCTGTTTACCCTTAACTGTTATGTTCCAAGGAAATACTGGAAATAGTTCATATATGCAATAAATAAAATGTCTTCATCATTTTATAAGCCCCGTTTTATCTGATAATCCCCTGTGCTATTGAATTTAAACCATTGTTTGAACAAGGCAATGCCTAGAATATGGTTTAGTGTATCATGATGTATAATTAATATGTGAAATCAATGAGTGAATTTTAAGTTTTCTAATTGAGTTTTCTATAAATGGGGTAAGTTTAGTGATAAATCACTGTCAAGGAAAGATGACAGGTGGGTCTTCACTGGCATTGGCTGGTGGACTCCCCCCTGCAAGCTCTTCAGATGAGCTACAGATCTGATGTTGGTATCTTGTTTCTATACTGCAGTCTGACAAGTATTTTTCCTTTTGTAATTCTGAGATCCTGGGTACAGCATTTTCAGGGTTCAGAGAAGCATCCAGAAGGATGCCAAGTGCCCTTGGATCTCTGCCAGTGTGCATAGACCTTGGTGGCTCTAGGGGACAAGCAGGGATTCCACATGTGGAGTTCACTGGGCATGATGCAGCTATAAACTTGCTGGAATCCTTCTGCAAGCCTGGATTGCCCACCTGCTTTCCAAGAGCAGCCACTATTGAATTTCATTCAAGTCACAATATCTCCCTGAAGTACAAGATCTCAAAGAAGCCAATTGTTAGACAATGTAGATGAAAATCCTGATTCTGAAGTAATGGAAACTAACTTACTTTAAAATGTAATAGCAAGAATACCAAACAAAATTCACACAGGAACATTGTGCCTCCGGGATAGACCAGGAAGAGGCTCATATTGCCTGCGAGATGGCAGGGACCTGAATACCAGATGTGAGACTGCTTTGCCATAGACAAGGGACACAGACTGCCAATCTCCCAGACCTGGATCCTCAGTGACTCCTGCAGGAAGTCACAGGTCTGCAGACATCAATTCTGCTAGGTGATTATCATTAGGGCAGTTCAAAGCAAAGACAGCCATTGACAAGTAGACCTATGTTAGTAATAACTTCTTGTTTCTATAAAGATCTCCTGAACTAAATTATGAAATTATCATCCCTTAAAACTCTTCTGGGATTCAAAGTCTCTAGTGTCTCTAATGATAGATAACCAATGTCATCAGCAGACAAATCCTAAATGATGGGAAATGTCCTTTTAGGATAATAGTACTAATAGTGCCTTCACGATTGTTATTAAAACATATTCTTTCCTAAAATGTCCTTAATTGTGCAGAATGGGAACATGACTTTTATCACATAGGGCTACATCAGGATGAAAGCAAGAGATTATGGGATCCTCGCTAACCAACAGCAAAAAGAAACATAGGACATCTTCCTTATAGTTTAAATCATTTATGAAGAAAGCAGATGGTTAGTTACTCTTAATGGTTCAGCATTAACAGGTATTTGGGATGGCTGAAGAATGACTGACAAAGTCACTGCCCAGGAAATTTTTATTTAAATTTAAAAGACAGAGAATAATAAATAAGACAACCATAAGAAAAGAGGCATGGGGGAGATGCATTCCCCCAAAAGTTTATATTCAATGAAGTGGCCGCTCTGTGAACATTGCATATATCTGACTCTGCTTTCAATAATGAGCTGGTAGGATTCTCTCCGGTTTCAGGTCAATTGGGAGCCCAGAATATGTACATATTCCATGACCTCCATGGTAGAACAGGATCAGCACTCAGGAATCTTTCAGGAGTTCACCTCTTGGGAAACCTGAGAGATATTAAGAGGGAAAGAGTTTGAATGTGGACGTTTGTGAATTCTACACAGCCACACAGAATCCTGCTAGAGTGAGGCAGGAAGGGATGATTTCAAACAGATAAACTCCAAACTGAGCGTGAGTAGGTAGGTACACAAAGTGAGGCCTTGGCCAACCCTAGCCCAAGCCCTCAAAGGTTTTAGGAACCCTGGGAACCCCATGTGATTTTAGGTAGTGCCTGGAGCAGTTGGATGGGTTTATGGATGGATATTACTGAACACCTTCTCTTTGAAATCACGTGTCTGGTAATTAGATTCTCTTTTTTTCTTCATTTTTCTAAAATCCACCTATTCATTCAAGACATCCTCAGTGTGTATATTCTACCTGGGCTAAGAACAAGAACAGGATTATCTGTCTGTTTTATTGCCACCGTGACCAAACACCTGACAGAAATCGCTTAAGGGAGAAAGATTTATCTTGCTCATGGTTTCAAAGTGCTTCAGTTCATGGCTTCCTGACCTTCTACAATTGACAGAAGAGCATGCCAGGGGTAAGGGTTTGTGGACTCGGAGCAAGAAAGAGATTGGAGACCAGGTATAACCTTCAAAGGCATGCCCCACAGTGACTTTTTTCCTCCCCTAGGATATGTCCCCTAAAGTTTCTACCACTTCCCAAGATAGCACTGGCCTCTGGGGACCAGGCATTGGGACACATTTCACATTCAAATCATGACCAGTAATGCCCAGACATGAGATCCCCCTGTCCTGGAAGAGCTTGCAGTCTATTGGAGACTTGGATTAAGCATTTCTCCAGATGGTGAATGCTTATAATTGGGATGGAGCTGTGGACTAGGTGCTTATTTCATGCCCATTCTTCACGCCCTCTCAGCCTCACTCCTTTAAACAGTCACTGGACTGACAGCTAGTTCCAGACAAGCTCTGGTCAGCTGCACAGAGGTATAATTTATCAGCCCTTGGCCTTAGCCCATAGCAGTGTCATGCTTCCTGTCCCAGGCCTCACTGATGCTGAAGTGTGAGAACCTAAAGAGAACTCACAATTATCCAGCCTGGAGGTGGTGGGGGTGGGTAAATTAATACCCATGGGGGCCACCTTTCTTTGGTGTACCGAGGCTGATAAATTCGTGCTTCTTCCCTTTAGTCTCTGAGTGGTAAAGGCCAAGGTGATTTCAACAGACTCTTCAACATGTCTCTTAGGGACTGACAGAGCACTGCTTACCAACAGTACTTTCTCTGGCCCTCTCCCTGTTTTGTTTCTTTGCTCCACCCACTCTGCTCCATGACTTATCCCAAAATAAACTCCCTTTATGTAAGCCTTCCTTCCTCAGGCTCTTCAGAGGCCTCACCCTAGGAGAAATATGTAAAGGTTCTGAAAAGGAGCTGGGCATGGTGCGTTCTGGCTGTCATGCCTGTACTTGGGAGGTAGAGGGAAGATCAGGAATTTAAATCTATCCTCAGCTACCCAGTGAGTTTGAAGCCAACACACACTACATGAGACCTTGTCTCCAGAAAACAAATATTTTAAGAATGTATATGTGTACATGTGTGCTCACACACACACACACACACAAGAATGCTCAACCTTAGATGTTTGTGTGTATACATTTGCAAACATGCACGTGCGTGTAAAGGCTAGAGGTCAACTTTGAGTGTCATTCTTGAGGCTCAGGCCCTCTTGCTGGCCTGGGGCTTGGTGCCTGGGCCAAGGATGCATGTCTCCATCTCTCTAGCACTGATCTTGTGAGCGTGTACAGCCATGCCATGCTTTCCTCACATAGATTCTGGGGATCTGGACCAGGTCCTCATAAATGCATAGCAAGAACTTTTCTGGTTGAGCAATCCCCTCCACCAGGAAACTCAACCTGAACTGTGAAGGAACGTCTTAGTACGTGCCCAGATTTACTAGACCCCCTTCATGCTAGCTCAAGTCCCTTTCCCTTTCTTCCCTTTGAAGAGAATCACAGTCTTAATTGATATATACCTCTCAGGGAAAGGATATAGTCTTTCTAGTTGAAACCATTTAATTATCAATGACTGATTTAGGGGTGAGCATACGATCCAGTTAGGACTGAGAACTCTAAGAGGTCTGCTAGAGGTTCCTAGAAATGTGTTTCTCTTAGTCCCTAGGACTGTCAGTACCTAGATCTGTGCCTAGCCCCGTGTTGGTGTCGTGTCATCAGGAGGGTGTGCAGTCAGTCATATGGTAAGGTGTGCGCACTGAAGTAGCACAGCCCAAAGATGGTTTGGGGTAGTTTTGTTATCCCACTGACCTGACTTCATCTTCCTTGTGGTTTTGAGTTGAACTTTACAAGCTTTTGGGTTGTTTGTTTGTTTGTTTGTTTGTCTTTTAAGATTTACTTATTTTATGAGTATACTGTAACTGTATTCAGACACACACCAGAAGAGGGCATTGGATCTCATGGTTGTAAGCCACCATGTGGTTGCTGGGAATTGAACTCAGGACCTCTGGAAGGGCAGTTGGTGCTCTTAACCACTGAGCCATCTCTCCAGCCCATTGAACTGCATTTTCTGTTACTATGAAATAGCCATATTCCCCCCAAGGGCCAGTGCTACAACCAAAAGCCTCAGCCCAGAGTCCCCTGCCAGAGGATAGACAAAACAAGATTTTTCTATCTGTTTCCATGAGAGAGAATGTCCTAATGCCTTCTTTTGCAGGAGGCTTTTTCTAATGTTCTTTGGGTTTGAAACATTGCCTACGGTGAAGAGCTAAGAGAGGAAAGGAGTGTGGTTCACCCAAAGGATGAGGGGCAAGCTTTGTGCAGTAGGAAGAGAAAGAATGGAACCGTAAGATCCTTTAGGAGAAGGAGAGCAGGCTTCCGCCTCTACGCCAAAACTGCAGTCTACTGCCCAGGTGTTGGTTTCAGACCTGTGGATGGTTCTAGAACAAGGGTAGAAATGCACAAGATTAATCAGAGTATCGTCTGAAGTCAGACAGTAAGAAAGGACTAAAATAAAACAGAAACGTATATAAATAAACATAAATAAAGCAGCATTGAAGTGTCAAAGAGATGAAGGGGCCACTGGGCATCTCCCAGCGCCGAAGCACTCCCAGCGCTGAGCCTGTAACGTGAAAGAAAACAAATGACGTCATCTTTGGATTATAACCTAAAACATGAAATTAGTATTTAAGACTCCACAGCATATAAACGCACCATTTGCTAAATAAATAAATCAGGGGGCAAGGGAACAAGTTTTGCTTCAAAACTCCTTTAGTTGATATAGATTCTCTGCCTCAAAGAAATGGCGTTTAAGTCCCTATTTTTCCTGTGAGGATTGTAAACAGTGAGGGCACAGAGAGAATGAAAAGCTAACAAAGTTACAATGGGTGAGCACTGCAAACACCGACCCAGCCATGGGTCAGGGGTCAAGGTCGGCACATACATTCTTGGAATGCTCTGATGTAAGAGTCACCGGCAGTCTGTGATTGTCCCTGAACCAATAACCAGGGCCTAGTGACAAGGAAAACAGCAGATGAGGCCCCACTTTCTACAGAGTACTTGTCTAGTACTGCTCAAATGATTATTAAGGCCACTCAAAGTCAAGTCCAAGAAGCTGTCCCAGCCTGCAGGAGGCTTGGGTCATATAAGAAGTAATCATAGTGTAGTACCCTTGAGGGATCCTGGGACACAGGGTGTTATGTAAAAAACCAAGGAATCTGAAAAAGATTTGACCCAGGTTAGTAACTACACTGATTACCTTAACGCTGCGGTGACAATAATTACCTGACAGAAACAACCCAAGAAAGGGAAGATTTTCTATTGGCTTATAGCTTCAGGACAAGCAAGGCCGGGGGTAGGAGTCTGGAAGAGGATGCTTTCTTTTTTTTTTTTTTTTTTTTTTTTTGGTTTTTCGAGACAGGGTTTCTCTGTATAGCCCTGGTTGTCCTGGAACTCACTTTGTAGACCAGGCTGGCCTCGAACTCAGAAATCCGCCTGCCTCTGCCTCCCAAGTGCTGGGATTAAAGGCGTGCGCCACCACGCCCGGCCTAAGAGGATGCTTTCTTACATCCTGTCAGAGAGAAGCTGACACCAGGATCCTGTGATAACTGCTGAAGAAGCACCCTGAGTGACTTCCTTTAGCTAGACTCTACCTGCTAAAGCCATGGTTCTCAAACCTGTAATCGCAACCCCTTTGAGGCCGAATGACCCTTTCACAGGGGTCACCTGAGATCACCAGAAACCATTTACATCACGATTCATAACAGTAGCAAAATTGCAACTATGAAGTAGCAACAAAAATAACTTCATGGTTGAGGGTCACCACAAGATGTGGAACTGTATTAAAGAGTTACAGCATTAGGAAGGTTGAGAATTACTGCTCTAAAGCCTCCCCTGTCTCCAAAAAGAAAACCGCTCACTCCTGGGAAGAAAACACCTGAAACACGAGCTTATAGGAGAGAATCCAGATTCGAACTGTATTATGAATTTGATTATTACTGGTTTGTTCACTCAATGAATGGGGCAGCAATATGGAACCGCAGGCCATATTGAACCTGTGGCCATTACCTGGCAAAACCTAATCTCTGAGCTTTCTAATGGAACAAGAGATCTTCAGGTCTTTGTCGGGAACTATGTCGTCTCCCCAGCACTTGTGCTGTTCAGATCTGCCTAATATGGAAATGTAATGTTTTGAATGATAGCAATTAATGTATATGCATAAATATACAATTCAGTTCAGACCAAATTGAGGCCAAATGTTATGTTTTAACTATTATTGCTTCGGTAAACATATAATGGTTGCCTACTGTGTGCCAAGAGCTACTTCAGCTACAAGCGTTTTGTTTTCACAGGTGCAAGTGGGAGAACTGCCTTCAGAGCCAATTAATTCCAAGGACTTCCAAGTCTGTAGGTTTCATCAGATACCAATGCAGACCAAAAAGGCAATGCAAACCTAGGACTGACCCATTAGAGGCAAGAGACCCCAGCTGGTGCTGCTGTTCACTTAATTATATGCTGGGTTCTGTGTACTTCCTATGTAATCTCTGAGATCCTCGGGTGATTTGTTCAAAGGTTGGAGGGAGAGCAACACAGAGGCAATTTATAATCAGCCTCTGCTTTGATGTGGTCATCTATACACACCTCAGCTACTCAGAAGCGCCTCCAAAGCCGGGGCTAAGTGCTATTTACCTTTCTCTCTCCCGTGTAAATACCAAAGGCTTGCGTGCGCATGTTCAATACAGTTGATGAATGAATTAAATACAGTTTACTTTTGGGACTCCTATGACCTAACAGGAGACTCTGCCTAGAAACCACTACTTACTTAGAACCCAGCATGGTCATTGTCAGATCCCTTTCCTGGTAAACACCAGTGATAAAATAAAGATTTTTGTTAAGCTCAACAGATGTGTGTACTTGAATGTGCGGTGGTCTTTTCTTTATACCACTGCTGAATAATCAGGTTGTTTCTTTCACTCACAAGTGTGAAAACTTTCCATAGTACCATTACTTGGCAGAACTGTGTGTGGTGAACGGGGGTAATTTTAGTGATGGATACAACTGTCCAAGTCACGGCTCTGGAGTAGACTCTGGGAGCAAATGTGGCGAAGAGTGTTATAGGACAAGCTCAGTCAAGTTCATCTTCCTCTTATTTCTGATCCTGTTATGTATTTAGACCAAGTCCTTGAGGAGAGTTAAGAAGGGAGTATGAGTTAAGTAGCCTGTTCCACTGGACGTTTAGTGCAGTTTTAGCCAGACTTTCCTACTTCTTGTTGTTGTCCATAAGGAGGTCACATAAATATGCCACTTGTGATGTTGCACAGTAACTAATGGCTCATCATCACGCACTTCTGTCCCCTCCACCATGATCAGCTAGCTTCAGCTTTAAAGTGTATCCAAGGAACGTCCAAGATCGGAGTCCTTCAACTTTACGACGCTAAACCTTTAGCTTTAAGACACTAAACCTTTAACTTTACTACGCTAAACCTCTCATCCCTGTATCTCAGCCACTGATCTCTGCCTTCAAAGGGCAATGTTCCTTTCTCCTGGTACTCATCAAAAGTCTCAGATGCTGTGATATAGCAGAAGTGAGTGAATGAAGTATTGATGGCAATCAACGCATACAATCAGTCTGTTCACGAACGATGCGTGCATAAAGGGAATGTGGGGATACCATCAATGGAAACGACTCACTCCTAAGATGGAAGTCCTATCTTTGGCAACAACCTGTAGGGAAGCACAGGGAATAAACCAGAAGGACAAACACTGCATGTTGTCACTCACTTGGAAGTCGGAGTCACAGAAGCAGGGAGCAGAGGGGCAGTTCCTGGAGCTTGGGTATGGGAAGAAACTGCGGAAATGTTCTTCAGCTTTTTGTTTTGCTTGCTGAGACAGAGCTTACTACGTAACTTTGGCAGGCCGGAGCTTGCTAGGTAGAGCGTGCTGGCCTCGATCTCAGAGATCCACCTGCCTCTGCCTCCCGAGTAGTGGGATTAAAGATGCATACTACCACAACAATATGGGAAAATGTTCCCTGAAGGACACAAAACTTGTTAGGCCTGATAGATAAATACATGATATCTGTACAACATGTTGACCATAGTTATTAGCATAATATCTTAAAATTGGTTCAGAAGAGATTTTAAGTGTTCTCACCGCAGAATGAGTGTGTGAACATCTATTGATTAGCTTTACCCAGCCATTCTGCATGAATGTATCTATCAAAACATTGTATCGAACACTATAAAATGCCATTTTAATTTGTCAGTATTTTTTTTTTATTAAATGAGAGACCTGTTACCATCTGATCATGGAAGAGGGAAGGGCTCATGAGGCCCATCCCTTCTCTAAGAGACCACTGACAGGGTTGGCTCTGGAAAGGGATGTTGCTTTCTTCCCTGGTGTAAAGTCTGACAAGTTAGCCCTGCTACAGTTACTAACCTTCTACCTATGTTCACACTAGCAACCCTAACTAAACCCAGTGGGACACACACACAAGGCAGGAAAGTAAGAGGCAAACATTTAAGCAGGAGAATAGAAAAAAAAGAAGGAGAAGAAGAAGAAGAAGAAGAAGAAGAAGAAGAAGAAGAAGAAGAAGAAGAAGAAGAAGAAGAAGAAGAAGAAGAGAGTATTAGAAAATGACATGTTTTCAATTTATTATGAAACTGGAAAAGAATAAAAGATTTTTAAAATTAAATTGAAGGGAGGCTTTTAAAAGTTCCTAGCAGGGAAGAGATGGCACACACCTTTAATTCCAGCACTCAGGAGGCAGAGGCGGGTGGATCTCAAGTTCATGGCCAGCTATTTCTACAGAGTTAGTTCTAGAACCACCCAGGGCTACACAGAGAAACCCTGTCTTAAAAATAAAATGGGGTTGGGGTAAGGGGAGACAGTTCAGAAGGTAAGAGCTTGGGGCATAAGCATGACAGCCTGAGTATAAACACCTAAGCCAGATATGACTACACATAGAACCCTGGTGCTATTTAGTCACACAAAGACAGGAGGGTCACAGGAGTCTATTGGCTACCAACCTGACTCCTGGTTCGGTGACAGACCCTATGTGAGTAGGTAATACAATAGGACATACGATGTCCTCCTCTCCTTCCACACATGTACACAGGTGTGTAAACACTGGTGTGCATATACAGGTGTGCACACAGGTGTACACAGACACACATATACAGTTACACATATACACACACAAACTCACGCACAGGAAAAAGAACAACAGTTAAATGAGGACTGGGCATAGCAGCTCGGTGGTGAGTGCTGACTTAGCACACAGGTTCCACCTTTATCTTCAGCTCTGAAAATATTTAAATGAGCAAAGGATTAAAGAAATATATAATATGGAAAATGAAGTGGAATGCCTCAAAATTATCATAATTTATACCCTTTATAACAGATTATACTTACAACTTATTTGTTAACTTAGAGATAACCATTGTAAATATCAAACACAACATATTGTGACAAAATTGAATGTTATTAATCATTTGAAAATTTTTGACCCTCCTCCAAAATGAATACTTCTTCTGCTTTTCTTCACGGTCAAGAAGACAGCTGTCACTCACATCTGGACCTCTAGTGTGTGTCTCCATCCTTGTCCTCTGACAATGCCTTGTCTTGCCAAAGTTCATAACTTTAGCTTCTATGAGTCAGGAGACCCTGTAGTTTTTAGACATTTCTAAAATAAAAATAAATAAGCTCCAAGTTATTTTATAAATACAGTGTCTGGGATCATTTAAGTCAGTTTTGTCCCTTCTGAGTTTAATTCTACATAATATACCAACTCCAGCTCAGATGCTGTGTGGGGGCAAACTCAGGGGGCTCCCGTTGGTTATTCTTTCCATCTCTTCACGATTAAAGTTCAAGGCATTTTAACTTTCTGAAAGATTTAGCAATCAGGCTTCTCAATCCTTGTCAAACTATGGCCCCTGAACCAACTGTATCAAAAATATTCAGAATACTTCAGAGCATGCAGATTCTTGGGCCCTACCTTTGGTCAGCACTATCAGAATGTTCCAGTCCTGCTGTGTGTTCCAGGGTTGTTTTGTTTTGTCATTGACATCGTTCTCTTCCATCTTGTTGGTTTTATATTTGAACAAGCTCCCTCTCCAGCTATCCTCTCTCTTGTAGCAATCCTCAGATTCTCTTCCCCTAATCCCCTCCCACCCCGGGCCTCCTTTATCTGATTTGCACATTTTATTTCTCCACTGTTTCCTGAGTTTCCCACTCTTCGAATCTTCCAAATTCAGAACCTTCAACTACTTTGCTTTGAGCCCTTTCCATCTACCTCCACATTTGCCTTTCTCTGGTCAAGAATAAATACGCTTCCCCTGCTCTTTCTGATCCCTGGCTCTGTCTACCACTCTCCTGAGCCTACAGGACAAGTAGATGGGCTACAGAAACTGATGTAAGCCCTTGTTTTTAAGAAGCAAGCCTAAACACATCCATGTTCACAGGCAGAAACAGAGACTTGACAACTTAACAAAACTCATTCCTCGGTTCAGCTTAAGTCTTTGTTAAGTCAGTATTGTAAATACTGACCTAACATGAATTTTCTGTCCTTTCCCTTTTAGGACATTTCCTTCAGTATTTATATTTTGAAGTTCTTCTGTATTGGTACTGTGTCTCACAATCATTGGCTGTCTCACATAACAGCACCTGTAATGTGTAATATATTTATTAACATGTTAAAAAACAAAAAAGGAGTCCAACTTATATCTTGTATCATTTCTGTCTGTGCCACAGTCTAGGTGGGAAAAGAGAGCAATGCCCGATGCCTATTGCTTACAATAACATGAACATCACCCAAAGCAAATCGCAATGAAAATTTATTTTCACTTAAATTTCCTTTGATTAAAAAGTCTTTAAACAAAAGCGTTTTCATCAGTATCCTATATATTTATATGACAAGTTATCCTTTGAATTAGAATGATGATTGTCAGAAATGTGAATATATTAGTGTAAACCAGCACCAAGGAGACATGCTTATCAGAGCAGAGTGGAAATGTATTTTCTTGGCATTCCACTCCCTTGCACTGATTCTTCTAGTTTGGGGGGTTTAGGCTTAAATCATCTCAAAAGCAGCCCTTCACCCCAGTCCCCTAAGCCCTGCCTCCCAGGCTCCTGGCCTCCTGGTCTTCCAATCTGACTCCCTGCTCTCTGTGGATTTCTCCAGTCCCTAAGATTACTTTGTCTTTCTTCAAAGAAAAGTTTCTAGTCTAGCATTTTACTATTAGAGATAAAATAATATGATGTGCATGTCCTAAAAGATTCATTTATTGAATGAACTGAGTTTTGGATTGCTAGCATCTATGAAGCTCTTCCTCATCCTTTCTTCTCACTCAGACCCTGAGTTAGGAACTTACTACCCCATGAGAAAACACGGTCTGAGTTATCTTGCGTCCAGAGTTCTTGCCTTCTGAATCTAGAAAATGTTTTTCAATGAAGTCGTCCTGCACGAATTGTTTGCACCAGCTTCCTCCCTGGGATACAGGGGGGCTCTGATGAACTCAGCCCATGACCAAAGAGAAACAAAATCACTATGGCTGTGATTTCTTTTCATATGTGACAACATTAATTTCAGACTGTCAATATAGTCCCCCTTATAGACTTTAAACAAAGAAGGCATTTTTTTTCAATCATTGAGGACTAGGGTAAGGGACTGAAGAAGAGAAGCAATTCAATTAGAAGGTCCCTCAACACTGGAAAGGACCTCCTTTATCCTAATGCCTACTGTAGCTCAGTACTGGGGATGTATTATAAACCACCAGTGTTGAGAGAAAAAGGAAGAAAAGTACCTCTGGTGGGAAATGGAGGCTGAGCCTATGACTGTGCATCCCAGTAAGAGGACTGTAGACAGATAGCAGGAGACTTGTGAACAAAGATTGTATTGACATTGACAAGAGGCTCAGGTGGCTTCTTATGACTTCAACCTGACACTGTTGACATGGTGAGCTTCAGAAAAATAGTCTTAAACTGAAGAACTTTCAACTGAAGCCAAGGTTTCCACATTAACGGATATGTAAATATTTTCGGTAAAAATGAAGGTCAAGAGTGTGTGAAAGATACTTGTGACCCTTCCAGGCTATTTCAGGTTTGCTTTGTTTTGTTTTAAATAGTAACATGATTCATTGAGAAGAGAAAAAAAAACTAGCAAAGGCTCACTTGTAATCTAATCTAAGATGAAATATATATATATATATATATATATATATATATATATATATATATATATATATCATGTGCATAAGTATATATAATATATAGAGAGATAGATATATATATAGTTTATCTTTCTCAGAAAAAATCTGATTACAGAAAGAAAGATTTTTATATTAAGCAATATATATTCCACAATTTTCCACATATGAGAGACAACGTGCAACATTGGTCTTTCTGAGTCTGGCTGATTTTAGTTAACTTAGTGACCTTCCATCAATTTTTCTATAAATGTCATTATTTCATTCATCGTGGCAGCTGCATAAATCTCCACTGTGTATAGGTATCACATTTCTACATCTGTTGACAACTAGGCTGATTCTCCATCTTGCCAGTTGTGAAGGGTCTCTATAGCTTGTTAACACACGTGTTCAGGAGTTGTACGGATGAATCACATGGTGGTATTGTGTTTGATTTTTTTTTTTTTTTTTTTTGAGGAACCACCAATCAGATCTCCATGGTGGCTCCTTTGGTTTACCTTCCACTCACAGAGGACAGCACGTGTTGTCATTTGCTTGCTGGATGAATCACTCTGGCAGGCATGAAGTCAGCCTAGAAATTGCAAAGTTAATTTATATTATAGGTCAAATAAATGTCTTCAGAATATTCAAATCCAGCATTTACAAAACACAATCTTCTCAGTAGCCTCCAGAGCATTCTCTAAAACATTCTAGATCACAAAGCAAGTCTTAACAAATACCAAAATAGAAAATAATTTCTTATATCAAATTATAGTGAAATAAATGTAGAAATTGAGAGCATGAAAAAATCATAGCTAGAGAAATACACAAACATTGAACAATACACTTGTTTGTTTGTTTGTTTGTTTGTTTGTTTGTTTGAGACAGGGTTTCTCTGTATAGCCCTGGCTGTCCTGGAACTCACTTTGTAGACCAGGCTGGCCTCGAACTCAGAAATCTGCCTGCCTCTGCCTCCCGAGTGCTGGGATTAAAGGCATGCACCACCACTGCCCAGCAACAATACACTCTTAAATGAACAATCAATCACTGGAAATCAGGGAGAAAGTTCCTAGAACAAAATAAAAATTTCAGTTTTTACTAGAACCTTTGGAACATAGCCAAGGCGGTTATAATGGGAGACTTTATACCTGTAAGTGGTTACATTAAAAAAATATTAAATAGCCTAATGATGGACCTCAAGTGCTTAGAAAATAAGACAAATCCAAATGCCAAAGTAGTAGTAGATAGCAATAAATAATAAATAGAAGAGAAATTTTTTAAAATGGAAACTGATTGAAAACACATGGAATCAATTTTGGGGAGAGGGGGTTTGAGACAGGGTTTCTCTGTGTAGCCCTGGCTGTTCTGGAACTCACTCTGTAGAGCAGGCTGGCCTTGAATTCACAGAGATCCACTTGCCTTTTCCTCCTGGGTGCTGGGATACAAGGCATATGCCACCACTGCCTGTCTTTAAAATCAATTTTTTTTAAAGAGTCAGTTCTTTGAAATTATCAGGACTGACAAACCCTTAATCAATAAAATCTAAAGAAAGTGAGAAAAGATTTAAACTAATAAAACTAAGAGGCAAAAGGGGGGAATGTTACAAAAGATCCCAATGAGATCTAGTAAATAATGAGGGAATATTTTGAAAACATATTCTAAAACACTAAAAAATACATATGAAATAGATATATTCATAGACACATATGACTCATCAAAATTAAATCAAAATGAAGTGAATGATTTAAACAGATCCATGGCGGCAAGATTAGATCAGTTCTATTTCCCCCAGAAAGATTCACTGATAGGATCTGCCAACCCTTTAAAGAGCTAATGCCAACGGCTCTACAACACTGCCAAACACATTCTACAAAACCAGCCTTGCCCTGATCCCAAAACTGGATAAGGTCACAACTATAAAAGAAAACTATAGACCAATGTTGCTGATGAACACAGATACAAAAATTCTCAATAAAATACTTTTAAGCCTAATCTGAGAACATATTTAAACAGATCATACATCATGGCCAAGTTGGTTTCATTACAGGGAAGCATGGTGGCTCAACATACATGAAATGAATCAACAAAATACAGCATGTGAATAGACCTAAAAATGAAAGTCATATAATCATCTCAATAGATGCACCCATACATACAAAAAAGTCCTTGACAAAGTTGAACCATTTTACAAAATTATATTTGCAAATTTCCAATTTACTCTATCCTCTTCTTCTACGGAATTTAGCCCAAATTTGAGATTCCTATCCTGAATGTTATATACCTCCCATGTCCCATCAACTGCTCCTTCAACTTCATGATAGTCGGTTTTGTCTACTTAGGAATGACTGAAGAGAGGGCTCAAAGGTTAAGAGCATGTACTTTTCCAGAGGACCAGAGTTGGATTCCTAGAAGTCATGTAAGGTAGCTTAACATCCACCTGTATCTCTAGGGTATCTGGGACCCTATTCTGGCCTCCACTAGCACCTGCACACACATGTAAATACACACATACACATAAACACACACACACACACACACACACACACACACACATACACATACACACACATACACACATGGAACCAGGCATAGTGGCCAGAGAGAGGCAGATCTCTGTAATTTAAAGGCCCATCTGACATACATAGTGAATTCCAGGCCAGCCAGAGCTACATAGTGAGACTTTGACTCAAACAAACAAAAAACTTGCATTATAATAATTTAGTAATATGACAAAGTTATGGATGATCCCACTTACAGTTACTTTGGCCACATGCCAACCTGTCCCCAAACTTGATAACACAATGCAACTATTTTTTTTTCTTGGATTCTTTGAGCCAGAAACTTGGAATGGACATGGTAAGGGTGGCTTGTCTCTTCGTACAGTGCCTACGATGTTGTAAAGGTCCTGCTGGGGAGAGCCAAGAGTTGGCTTGATAACTGAGAGCAGATATGGTCTTGAGGCTTTCTTCTACCATGCCCTGCAGTTGCTAGTGATCATTGTATTGTTGGTCCAATAGTGCTGGTGACTGGAGTGACAATGGAGCCAGATCTCTTCCACGGTGGCCAGCTGGCCCTGTAGTGAGCATAGAGGGGACCAGTTCAAAGCTTCATGGCCTTTTCTGTCCTAGCTTCATGGGCCATCATTAACTGCTTACAGCTTAGCGTCAAGGGAAGAAGTCGAGCACCTCACCTCTCAATGAGTCAAAGAATTTTAATATATCCTTTAAATATGTTTTGAAGCCTCCTCTATGCTATGCAGAACCAGAGCCATAATAGCAAAAAGGCTCCTGTGGATATAATGCTGTTTCGATTAAAAGTGTTTCTGAGTCGCTATTGAAGAGGAGGAAGTAAAATCATGTATTAGAAAGTCTATGGTAATGCTGAATGCAACTGAAAGTGCTTAACAAACTCGAGCATAAAAAAGTTCAGCCCTGGTCACTGAAAATAAGATTTAATAACTGTATATTTAGAGATGTTTAAGAGAAACTTATTTTCAGAAATCTCATGATATGCAACTGCAAAGTCATAAGCTATTGGCTTACTATTTTCTAGCCACCTTCCCTTCCAGAAGACACCAATTTAAAATGTATAGTAAGTCATTGTTTATCCTGGGGACGTAGCCAGATGCAGATTTCATTCAAAGTAGCTTTACTGACTGCGTGTGCCGCTTGCTCTTGGCTCCCTGTCACCTTACACTTCCCCAGAAAGACTATGATACTTACACTGATTGTCAACTTGACAGGATCTAGAATCACCATGGAGACGAGCCTTGCTCTGAGCAGGCCTGTGAGATAGGAAGAACCCCCATAAAGGTGGGAACCCCCATTGCATGGACGAGGGCCTAAAACTAAATAAAAAGGGGAAGGAGCTGAGCACTGTCACTCACCCATTCCTGCTTCCTGACTGTGGGTGCCGTGTGAGCCGCTGCTTCCAGCTCCTGCCGCCATACTTCCCTGCCACGGTGGACTCCACCCGTGAACTGTGAGCCAAGAAAAAACGCTGCCATGGTTAAGCTGCCTTTGTTAGGTGTTTTACTATAATAACTAACAAAGTAAGTAACTCAGGATCTTATTTCCTCCCCAAGACTCGCTTGATTATTGTCATGCTTCCCATCCTGCTTGGGTCTTCTCTGAGGGGTGCTCACATAGGTCACCATTTAAACATTTAGGTTCCTAAGTTTGATAACCTCGTGGGCTGTGCACTAGAGCATGCAGTGGGGCTGTTGTCTTTGTTCTTTGAGACAGGGGATGTAAGCTTGTCTCTTGTCCCCAGCTTCTTCTCTCAGAGAATGACTTTGGGTAGAAACATGGGTACCCTCATTCTAGACAAAAATCAACTTTTGGTGGTTTTTAAAGGGTGTGATGGAAAAGAAGAGAGGAGACAGAAAGAAGGGTCTAGATGTATAGAAACAGAACAGAAGGGCCTGGATGGGGGGGAGAGAATGGAAGAACCAGGATGGGGATTGGGGGTGGGGGGAGATTATATGTCCTCCATTTGAACATGGAGCACTAGGGTCACAAAGATCAAGGACAAAGTTGACAAAGAGAGATTGAGGACAGCAAGGACAGAATAAAAGGCTACTTAAATGATATGATTTACAAGCTTCTGAAGAACAAAATGGCCTTGGAGAGAGGGTTCAGGGTCTCTGTGAAAGGCCCTCTGGGGAGCAACCTTCTCTCAAGGAAAAAAAACTAGCAAATGTTTAAATAAGCCATTCACATAGGAGGGACTCCACCAGCATGTAGAAACTTGTGTTTGCTAAAACCAGATAGATGCCCTGTGACTTACAGAAAGACATTATCAACATGGGTGATGCTTTCCTAATACAGGAAAAGATATGTGTGTTCCATGTGTATCATATTTGAAGAAGATGAAAAAAACACAGAGAAATGGTCTCTCAAGAGGGGAAGTACTAGCAGTGCCCTCCCTGTTAAATGCTTCCCGCTGCCAACTACCAGGTTGGATTCATTTCCGTTTGCACAGCCTATAAAAGCCTGGAGCAAAAGCTTCCGTGGGAAGCTGTTATCACTCAGAGGTCATCATGACTCAAAAGGCAGACCTTCGCTTGGCTCCTTAGATGGCACTGCCTGCAGCCTCCTTCCTTTGTTCTGCTCTCCACACAAGCCGAGAAGGTGGGACCAAGGAAGATGAAAGTTTTGACTCTGATGCCTGGCACAACAAGTCTGGCAACTTTCAGAACTACGCAAACAGATTGGCCAAATTAATGTATTTTCCAAAATTGAACCGACATCTTTGCAGGCTGTAGTTCCACTTGAAGCAAATGTGACCCACGGGACTGTAGCTCATTCAGGCAGCTGTACGTAACTGGTGTCCCTGTTGGGCTTAAAGAGGTTGCGTGAAGGCACCAGATGAGCCCAGCAGGTTCAAATACTGGGAAGTCATGTGAGGAAGTGAGGTCCTCCTTCTAGACCTTCTAAAAGGTTGTTGGATGGTTATTTATAAATATTTTAAAAGAAACAGTCCTCACTTTTCAGTCTTCAGGAATGAAAAGAGAAGGGATTCCCATGGTAGCCATGGCGGGGGTTGGCTGGCATGGTTTGGTTTGAATGAATCACTAAGAACCGATGCTCTGCAGGGAAGTTCCTTCTCCATGAATGAAGCAGCGAGGGAAGGTGAGAGAGCTGAGCAGGCAGCCACAGCTCTAGACGCGACCCATCCCAGGCAGGAGTCATGTGCAGAGCTCTGTTTTGTCTTCGGAAGATTGACTCCTTTTTTTTTTTTTTTTTCCTGGCACATTTCTTCTTGTGATAGACACTTTCTAAGTGGACATGATCTGAATTTAGAATTAGATAGTAGCCATTGGGAGGAGGGGATTCAGTTAATGAGTTTAGTTCTTGGTTTGGGGTTCTTGGATTCTAATGAGCAACACTATCTGGTACCAGAGGATCTGTTTATCGAGCTCCAGTTGGTTAGATTTCCCGATCTAGCTACCACTCATCCCTAAGTGCTAACAGCTTTTGTTCCGAGGCAACCGCAGGCAGTTTCATACTCTACGTGGGACCTGAGTTTGAATTTTCTAAGTAGGGGCCTGAATTCTATAGATTAATGTTTCTGAATATATTATCTTTTTTAAGTAGCTGAAAATAAATGGCATTAAACTGTGTAATTACTTACAGACCTTATTTACATAAGTTAAGGAGAACTCTTTTAAATATGCAATAATCACTTGTTCACTGTTCCTTCACTTCCATATCCTTCAAACGGAGACGCAAACATTTGAGAAACCAACCTTACTATGTCTCAACCGATTATTTTAAAAGAGGAAACGAACAGAACAGAATAAGACAGGGTGGATGGAATGAGTGGAATTGTACTGTACGGAGTTAAAATAGAGAATATCAGCTTAACACTGCTGCAACTAATTTTAATTTCAGTGTCTGTGTATGAGTGTGTGTGTGTGTGTGTGTGTGTGTGTGTGTGTGTGTGTGTGTATGTGAATTACTCTTCAACGTGACATAAAAATCTAAAAATCTGAAGCTCTCCATAAAATTGTTTCAGATTCTCCACATTAGCTTCTGTCTCTCTTTGGACACTCTTTAGTATTTGCCAACTTGACCTTATTCCCAAGTCTCCCCTGCCTGAGAGTCCAGTGACTTCAGTGCAGGTGGTACCAAGAGTGCCATCCAAACCTCCCTCCATCAATTCCCCCAGTTGTCAATCTAAAGAGAAAACGATTGTGACAGTCAATCTCAGTTAACAATTTAATAAGGCCTTAAAGTCGTATGGAAAATACGTTTATGAGCATTCTTATTGGAATTATCTTGATTAGGTTAATTGAGGTAGGAAGATTTACCCACTGTGGGTGGCACCATCCCTAGGCTAGGATTTCCCACTGAGTAAAAAGAAGAATGAGCCAAGCACAAGCATTCATCCATCTGTTTCCCTGTATAGATACAATGTGATGAGCAACTCAGGCTTCTACTGATCTGACTTCCCAGCAATGATGAACTATAACCTGCAACCTCAAACTGGGAACCAAAATAAATCCTTTCTCTCTTGAATTGTTTTTATCACAGTAACATCAGACTAATACCATTACCAACAATGATTTTTCCAAAATTCACTACTTTTACATTAAAACAAATACACCCATGAAAACACTATATTTCTACCATATCTTTTATGATAGTATTAGGCTAATAGATATTAACATATTTTATTATTATATTGAATATTAAATTAAAATATGTTTATATTGTATAATCCTATTATATTTAATATACTACACTATTTACACATGTATACACAATATTTGTCTGTATTCACATTTATAAATATTTATGATATAATCTGGCTTTTTGAAACTATATTATATATGTTTATATTTGCTAGAAGTCTGGAAGCATTGACATCAAAAGGTTAACTGCATGGGTCTGTGGGTAGTAGGTTTTATCTTGTATCTTATAGTTATTGCATAATAAGTACCTACTACTATTGAAGGAACACAAAGAGTAAGAAAAAGATCTACAGGGCTCAGAGGGTAGCACCTCTCTCAACTCCCTAAGAACTTACAGGGACTGACTTCCACTCTCAGTCAGAGGCTGTTGTACTTGAAATCAGCTGCTGCTGGCCCTGACTCCTACTCTTACTGAATATGCCCTGCCTTCATGATTTCCTCTCTAAACCCTACTTTGCAAATAGAATCATATTGCTCTGTTAAAACAAGGTAATCTTTGAGATCAAAGAAAAATTAAAATCAAAACATATTTTTCTTCATTCTTAACTTAAATATTTCATGTAGTATTTTTAATAAGTTTTCCACTTTGAGGATTACGAGAGAGAGAGAGAGAGAGAGAGAGAACTTTATGGATTCAAAAACCTTATCTATAAACTAGGTAGACAAAACTGGAACTAAGTCTCTCTTTTACTTAAAGATGATTGAGTACTTAACAACCAGGGGTGAAAGGGTATCTAACAATCAGAAAGCCCTGGCAGCTACCAACAAACTTCAGGATCTACTGCAAGGAGAACAGCTGTGATGACAAAACCAACTGCACATGGTTCAGGTTGGACAGAGAAAGCCAACCAAGGTCAAGGGCTGCACATCAACTCATAAATCAAAACAAGCTGGCCTCCCTTTACTGCAGGCACCTCTACCTGAGAAAATAATATGTTCCATCTTTAGGGAGTCAGAGTTATTTAACACAAATCTCTCCTTGGCAAGGAATGAGACAGGAGGAGCTCACGGAGCTGCCCAACTCCGTAGACCTGGTTATTAGGATGGCAGAGATAGAGTCTCCTGAGAGAAAGAAATGCACACATTGGGTTGGCTGTTTGTATCAGTGACTGTTGGGAAATTCACTCCACATCTCACAGCTGCTAGCATTGCCTTCATCCGAATGCTCTGTACACTTCCTAGAGACATTAAAGTGAGTGCCTACGTTGAGTTCTCATATAAACGTGTGGACCTTTATAGGGCATAAGGATATGTTAGAGATAGAATTTCAAATATAGAGAGAACTCTCTGTTTAAAAGAAACTCTTTACAGACTGAAAGCCATTCTGAAAAAAACAGAATAGATGACCTCAGTCTAGCTGCTTTGTCAACCCAAATTTTCTCACCTAAAACTGGCTTCCTGGATTAAATTAACTGAAAGAGAGTTCATGGCAAGCCACCATCTTTCCTATAAACACAGCTAGGTGCCTTGCCATTGCAGAATATGCATTTTAAATCATGATCCACAATGTACTTTCAGGACAAAAAGCTAAATTCTGGATGTGTGTTACCCATGGTGTTTTCTCTCTAGCGCTGTGTTTTATGAGGTGTTACATTCTGTGGGTAAGGTGTTTTATTTGCAAAAGGTGCTGAGAGAGCAGGACCACATGCTTTGATTGTCTGATTGTAGCAGAACATGTGCCACATCCTCTACTGGGCAGAAGACTCTGACAATGTACAAAAAACACTGAAGATCCAAACGCTTACAGGGGCCAGACATCCGGACCACTGATACTCATCAAAGCAGGTTGAAAGGGACGCCATGGCAGGGAGAGAGGAAGCCACAGGCTACAGTGATGGCCTTGTGATTGCCCCTCAACTCTAGATCCTGGTGACCATGAAGAAATGTAGACTAGGTACTTGGTGGAGTATCTTTTTACTCATTTGTTTGTTGAGACAATGTCTCACTATGTATTCCAGGCTGGCCTTGATCTTTGGGATATTCCATCTCCTACATGCTGGGATTATAGGTTTGTGTTACCATCCTCAAGTCAAATACTCAGTTTTTATTTCCAGGTGCTAGGGAGTGAGCGCAGGGCCTTTCAACCTGTGGGTGATAGATAGGTACTTCATCCAATGAGCCAAATGCCAGCCCATCTGCTCTTTTTTTAGAGGAAAACTTAAGTCTTAAGTTATTGTTTTGTTTTGTTTTGTTTTTTTGAGACAAGGTCTCATGTATCTCAGCTCAAACTCACTATGTAGCTAAGGATGACCTTAAACTTCTGAATCTTCCACCTTTACCTTTCAAGTGCTACGATTACATGCATATGCCACCACATCCAGTTCTTATTGTGCCACGGATCAAACTCAAGACTTTATGCATATTAAGCAAGAACCTACCCATTAAGCTACACCCCCTAGATTTATAAGCCTAGAACATTTAATGCAAAATCTTCCAATGTGTTAATATTCACTACTAATAGAAATTTGTTTAAAAACTTTGCCAAGAGAGGTCAAACTAAAAAATTTTTTAGTCTATGGGTGCAGTGGGCCTCGACAACAAAGCTTAATGCCTTATGGTAAATTGTTCAAGCCAGCACATTTGTTATCTAAATAAAACTCAAGGACAGCCCATGTTTGTGCAGATCATGTGCCTCCTTTCATCTTTGTCCTCATCGCTTCTGTCTGAAAGTGGTCCTCAACTCCTTTGATGGCATACAGCTCTAAGGTCTTGGTGTACACTCTTGTCTTTCTTCATTCATTTCTCATCATGTCACCTTTGCAGCTTTCTCTTCAGACTTTGGTACCCAAGCAGGGCGAGGTTCCTGTTGGATATGTCTCTTACAGCAATCTTTTTGTTGTTGTTGTTGTTGTTGTTAAGAAAATTTTTGTGGTTTTATTGTATCATGAGGCATTGAAACATCTGAACAGATCAATATCTGGGCGTTTGGTGAGGCAGCTGCTTTCTCCTTCACTTCTTTGGGTTACTAGAGCAACTTGTCAGTAGATTAAAAAAAATAATAATAAAACAAAACCAAAACCCAACAACCTTTTGCATTACTTAAGTCTTTCCAAGGCATGCACTGGTGCAACACAAACTTCTTACAGCAATCTTAAAGTTCAGTACATGTTTGCAGTTTTCTTTTTTTCCAATAAAGATAAAAGAAAATAGCCTTTTCTGTCACACCAAGGCAGTTATACTTGGGATGAGTTTAGCATCTTAAAATTGTCGAGCTCCAAACAATTGTCTAGTCCAGGCAAGCTAACAAGTCAAAGTCTGTGGGCACCTTGCCATGACTCGCTAATGAGCAGCAGCTTACCATAAAATTTTACAAAGAACGCACTTGGCAGACATGGGGACGAATTCATCATGTCCTTCTAAAATAAAGATATCATAAGTTATCTTTAATCCCACAGAGATGTTTCCCTACCCCTTTCAAGCCTAGATGTAAAAGAGAAATTTTCTGAGCCAACTCTTATCTGCAAGAAACTGTGTTGATTTAGACATTTAAAAAAAAACGAAGTCCTGGGCTGGAGATATGGTTCTGGAGATATGGTTCAGTAGGTAAGAGCACTTGGTGTTTAGGTATGATAACCTGAGTTCAGATCCTCAGTACCCACTTTAAAAAGCTAGGTGTGGCCCCACATACCTGTAATCCCAACACTAGGGTTAGGGGAAAGCAGAAACATCATGATAAGTCAATGGGGTATACCATTTAGCCAGTTCTGTGAGAAACCCTGTCTCAAGGAAATGTGGTGGAATGTGATAGAGGAAAATACTCACCATCCTCCTCTGGCCTTCACATGCACTGTTGTGAAGGCCAGAGCACATGCACACTACTTGTGCATGCCCATGCACAAACACACACACACACACACACAGAGAGAAAGAGAGAGAGAGAGAGAGAGACCTAGTTAAAGGTCATGCTTGTGGTTTACGTTCAAATGTCATGAGCTTTGGAAGAGCAGAGTTTGAGCAATGAGTGGCCTCAATCCAGAAGCCAGTGTGATAAAAGGACAACCAGAGCAAGCATTGAAACTCAGAAAGAACGGTCACTGTCATTGTTCCATTTTGGTCACTGTCATTGTTCCATTTTGGAAGTGAAAGTGGGTGGTCAAGACCTAGGAAACACTACAAGTAAATTTTGTCAAGTCTTGTCCATTAAACCTAACTTTACATTGCATAAAAGCATGCTAAAATATCCCATTGTTAAGGCTGTATGCCAGGCTAAGTTCTTGCAAAATGAAAGGAGATAAGGAAACAATTCCCCTGAATCCCTCAGGTGTAGGGCTTAACCAGATGAGAAATCCACCAGCTTGGTGAAGGCCTGCTTCTGGATGAGATTGATGCTCATCTCAGGAAAGCATGGAATCTCCTTCTTATCAGGAACCCCTAGAAAATACTGAGAGCATTTTGTCTGAAGAAGCCCCCTCTCATACTCACAAGTACAGGGTACCCATCCCCCAAACCCCAGCCCTCAGAAACTGAGTCAGGAAGGTCCTGACTTAGAGGCCCACCTAAGCTGTCGACACAACAATATCCTGTCTCTAAAAACTTACTTCGTACTTTAAGCCGGGCGTGGTGGCGCACGCCTTTAATCCCAGCACTCGGGAGGCAGAGGCAGGAGGATTTCTGAGTTCAAGGCCAGCCTGGTCTACAAAGTGAGTTCCAGGACAGCCAGGGCTACACAGAGAAATCCTGTCTCGAAAAACCAAAAAAAAAAAAAAAAAAAACCTTACTTTAATATCGTCACTACTAAAACCAGTTTCATAACATAGGCAGACAAAACCTGGGTCATAATAGACCTTAATTAACATTGTTTAGAGCATTGAGTTGTAACTGTGATATTTTATCATTTTCTATTCAATAGAATTGATTGTCCAATTATAAAAATCTCCTTTTGAACCAGACTCTGTATAGACATAATTGCATCTTTTCATCTACAAATGTGTTTAAGTTGCTAATGGAAACTGATGTAGAATATAACTTATCTATCCTTATTATAGTGTTTATTCCGCTTAAAAGTTACTATCAACTGTAATGATAATGAAATTGATTATCTTTTCTTAATCATCTCTATCTTTCTCTCAACAGCCTTTCATCCATTTATTTTCCCATGAACATTCTTCCAGCTGGAAACGTACCAATTTTTGTCAGGTAAGATATATTAAATGTGAAACTATAAATTTAATTTTAAAAAATAACCACAAGTTTATAAAGTCCAAAGATGGTATCAGCCATGGAGAGAGAAATCTAAAACACAAACTGAAAAAGTCAAGCCAGACTTCCAACTACTTACAATTCACGGTTCTTTTTTTTTTTTTCCTAGAAATATGGGTCCTAGGAACCGGGGACATGGGTCAGTTGCTGAAATACTTGCCACATAGGCATGAGGACTTGAGTTCAGATCCCCAGTGGCCATGCAAAATCCTGGCATGACATCATGTTTCTCCAACCCCAGTACTGAGTGGAGTGGGGACAGCCAGATCCCTGGAGCTCATTGGCCAAGCCAGGTTTAAGGAAGTCTCCCCTTATCCCTGCCCCCCCCCCAAATAAGGTGATGAGCAATCAAGGAAGATGCCAGATACCAACCCCCAACCTCTACACACACACACACACACACACACACAGACACACAGACATATACGCAGACACATACACAGAGAGAGAAAAGAAAGAAAGAAAGAAAGAAAGAAAGAAAGAAAGAAAGAAAGAGAGAGAGAGAGAGAGAGAGAGAGAGAGAGAGAAGAAGGAAGGAAGGAAGGAAGGAAGGAAGGAAGGAAGGAAGGAAGGAAGGAAGGAAGGAAGGAAGGAAGGAAAGTGGGTCCAAATCCAGCATGCTAAGCACTCCCTGAGAGCCTGTGAGAGAAGAGCATCTTGGGCTCTCTATTGTGTTAGCAAATTTGGGGGTTAATTTTGACGCACATATAGTTTTCAGAGCTGATTTTACATTGGCGTCATGAACCACAGGAACGGAGTCTCTCCCCTCTGACTGATAGAATGTACAGGTCCAGATGTCTCTCTCGAATTTCTTCTCTCCATTGCCTTTTCTCCCTTCAAGTCCAAGTTTGCATCATCAAATCATACTTTGTTCCCAACACTCGGCCTTTATGAAACTTAAGTGTTATCTGAAACTCTACCAAAACTGGGATTTCATTGAAGCTGTCATTATTTGTTTTGAGAAGGAAAGTAGTCACAGATGGCAGACCTACAACTGGTATCAAACTTCTAAACCTGATATCATAGGTCATTCTTTTATTTATGTGTGTGTGTGTGTGTGTGTGTGTGTGTGTGTGTGTGTGTATAACTGATGGATTATTCTGAAGTCATTTGCAAAGGATTGTGTTGTTCAAATATGATCTTGCTGTCTCATAATACTTAGAACATATTGGAGTCTTCTAAAACAGACAAAACTGCCAACCCTAGCAGCCAGTGTAGAGTAGACAGCTGCCAGCAGCAGCAAACCACCACCATACAGAGTGCACCCCTGAGGGTGGCTGCAAAGTGTCTGTCCTTCTTAAGATATGTATATGTATATGTATATGTATATATGTATATGTATATGTATATATATACACACACACATATGTATACACATATATACACATATATACATATATATATATATTTGTATCATAAAATCATACTTCATTCCAAACACTCAGCCTTTATGAAACTTAAGTGTTATCTGAAACTCTACCAAAACTAGGATTTCACTGAAGCTGTCATCTAATGTCTGATTTAAATTCATTATTTATTTTGAGAAGGAAAGTAGTCACACACACAACAATGCCATCTCTCTAAAATGATGGCTAAGTGCTGGACAGGGGCCTTTACTTGAGGTGGTCTCTCCTTCACTAATATAGGAATGAGGGGCTGGAGAGATACATCAGAGGTTAATATGCTTATTGTACTAGCATAAGGATTTGAGTTCAGATACTTAGCACCCATACAAACGCTGGGCACACCTTCAGCACGTCCCTGAGGCACGTGCCTGTGACACCAGTGCTGGAAACAGGCAGATACCACATTCAATGAAAGACCAGCCCTGTCTCAAAAAATAAGACTGATAAAGAAAGACACCCAACATTAACCTCTGGCTTCCACATAAGCATGCATGGGTGAGTATACCTGTGCACACATGAACACATGGGCACATACACATATATACCACACACACATACATGCATACAAACCACATGTCTTCTGATTATGAATATTTCCTGCACAAGCCGTCATTAGATTCTCTAAGACTTACAGGGCATGGTGGCGCATGCCTTTCATCCCAGCACTTGGGAGGCAGAGGCAGGCGAATTTCTGAGTTTGAGGCCAGACTGGTCTACAGAGTGAGTTCCAGGACAGCCAGGGCTACACAGAGAAACCCTGTCTCAAAAGACCAAAAAAAAAAAAATTATCTAAGACTCAGTTTCCCCATTACAAAATGGTGAGAACAGGACCCACGTTCTAGGACTGTCTTGATAAATGTCAGGTTACAAGGGGCACTTAAAATAGTAATGGCCTTAGTGAACACTAGCCACAGCTGCATCGGTTACTTTTCTCATGGATACAATGAAACAGGACAGAAATAACTTAAGCAAGCAGGGATCATATAGGCCCAGATTTTCCCAGGGTAGAATAGATTGTGGCAGAAAAGCTGCAGTGACTGGCATGGCTCAGTTACAGCCGAGAGAGCTCATTGTGCCATCTGTTTACAGCTTGGTGGGCCACAGAAAGAACGTACTAAAATTCGGGCCAGGCTATACACTCACAATCAACTTGCAGTGGCCCATCTCTGCCAGGACCTCTCAATACAGTACTCTCAGCTGGAGCCCAAGTGTACACACACACACACACACACACACACACTCGGCTAGAGGGAATGTTTCTGCTCTAAACCAAAAAGAGTGATTTGAGGTCATTTCAGTAATAGAATTATGCACCTTAAAATTTAACAAAGATTTTGTGGGAAGCCCATAAAGGAAGGGTTAAATGGCTCCCTTGGATCATTCACCTATGTCCATCTCCCTTATCACTCACTGCTGCTTCATTGTCTGGTTGCTACTTCCTTGTTCCCAGCTACTCTAGATTCTTGGTCTCTCCTGGCCCTTCTTACAGCATGGCCATTATGCAAAGACCATCTTAATACTAGGAGGGCATGAAGTAGCAACTTCAGCTTCTCTAATGTCAACTAGCCTTGGAGCAAAATCCAAAAGGCCATCTGGCTGACTAATGCAGGCATGAGAAGATCAAAGGACCGGAAGAGGACCTTGGAGGATGCTGTCTCCCTAGTTTCCTAGATTGTGCTCCAAAGGCATGTTTTCATCCTAAATAGATTATCCCAGAGATGGCTTTGGTGAGAGGGGCCATGCAGAGATGGAAAGGGAGATTATGAAGAGAGGTGGGCAAAGCATTAGGATTAAATAGATGCCCCCATAACTAGAGTTTTCAGAGTCTGAATTAGTGACATATAAAAATGAGAAACATCTGGAGCCAGTATTTATTTTGCTGGTCAGAAATGCAGTTTTGAAGTGCCCTGTTGAAACATTTATTTTATAAAGACTTATTAAAAACAAATGCCTACGGTGGTTGAAAAGAAAACGTATGAACCCAAGATGCCAAGGCCTGTAAAGGAACAGTTTCAAAGAGCTTCTACTTTCCATCAATGGAGCTTAATGCTTAAGGCTGGTCCTTTTGTTCCATTTTAATGGAACAGCTCACAGACCTGTCTGCAATTTCACAGACAATTCTTGGAGAGAGAGAGAAGAGTAATTTTGTTCATATTCTTCAGTTATATGATTCTTTTATAGTCAACCCACCTACCCACCCACACATATCACAAAAGCATCTAAGAGAAGGGAATGGTATAGACGATGGCCCCAAGTCCTATTGTAGATGAGATCAGCTCCCTTTTCCTTTCTGGGAAAGGTTCAGCTGTTCTTGTCTGTGCTGTGGCTAGGGTTCCAGCCCAGACAGACAGAGGAGACAGTGACTGTGAGTCACGTAAACCCCAGGTGCTTAATGTGTTGGAGTCTTTATTGTGCTATAACAGCCACACACTGAAGGAGAGAGGTGTTCCAGAACAGGGTCCGGTGAGTAGCAGTATTCTGAGGAGGCCCCTGAGCTATAATGCCAGCATCTTGCTGAACCTCTACCATTCCTGCCAGTCAGACAAAGGAGACTGAGGGAAGGTGACAGCAGACAGAGGGAATATGCTATGGTAAATTAGACAGTCCAGGGATGCAGTCATCCCTCAGGAACTCACTCCCCTTCTCTAGTAGCTTCTAAGAAAGTAAATAGCAGCAAAGCCTGATGGGAAGCCAGAGAAAGGAATGGGAGAATTGTGTGAGGAACTGGATGTACAATTCTGCCGGGGACTGCTGAATCCCCAAGGGGATGCTAGACCAAGCCGACCAGCCTCATGCTGGCCTTTTGTGCTCAAGTCATAATAATGAAGACGATTCCAGTGTCTGTAGCACCAGGCACACATTATTAAGTGCCAAATACCAAGTACCTTTACCTCAAAGGAGGCAAGGAGGAGACAGGTGGATACCTGCCAAGACCAGACTACTCTAAACACCACTAGAGCCAGCACGTATGTATCAGAACACAGGCCGGGTTGCCTCTCATCAAGTCATGGTCATGTTCAACCTACTTTTTAAAATGTTGGACATTAAAGCATGTCTTCCAGCTAGCAGGTGACAGGGTGAATCATTAGCTACCCCTGTGTAAATTACTGGTTTCTTCATGAAGTGCCACACTTTTAAACAGGACCTTTGTGCCAAGTATAATAGGCTCATGCCTATTGGCCTGTAGTACCAGCATTCTGGAGTCAGAGATCATGAGCTCACAATTTGATAAGCCTTT
>LR749845.1:154201-249201 GCA_902729485.2 Mus minutoides
GCTTGGGGGGGGGAGGCTGGGCTGAGACAGAGGGAGTCACAACAGTTAAAAAACCAGAGCAGAGACTAGGACCTCCCTATCCAGTCAGCCAGCACACAGAAAGAGGGTCAGGGAATGGGGAGCACAGAAATGAAGGTACTAGGCACCTGGAAACACAAAACAAGGCATGTGAGATCATCAAAGAAGGTTCTGGAATCATTCCCCCCGCTTCTGAGTTGCTCCAAATGCTGTAGCCCAGACAGGCAGCCCTGTAAGAATGGGAAGGGAAGGTCCTGGGATGGGATCTCATGCCTGTATCTCTCAGATGCCCCAGGATACTGGTTCTCAACCTTTCTAGTGCTGTGACCCTTTAATACAGTTTCTCATTCTGTGGTAATCCCCCCAACCATAAAATTATTTTTGTTGCTACTTCATAACTGTAATTTTGCTACTGTTATGAATCATAATGTAAATCTCTGCATTTTCCCATGGTCATTGGTGACCCCTGTAAAAGAGTCCTTTAACCCATAAAGGTATCAAGACCCACAGGTTAAGAAACACTGCCCTAAGAGATCAGGAGACCATAGAGAAAGCCTGGAGAAGCTTCCATGAGACATTGAGTGTAATGAAGTTTGCTGAGGAACTGCAGGCCGACTGAAAACTCCTCGGGCTTATTTCAAGCAAGCCCCATCTTTTTCTTAAGGCAGAGTGCTTTAAAAAAAAATGTTTTTTAGTCCTAGGGCTAGAGAGATAGCTTAATGACTATGAATGCTGTCTGTTCTTCCAAAGGACCCAGGTTCAATTCCTAGCACCCATATGGCAGTCCAAAATGGTTTATAGCTCCAGTTTCAGGGGATCCAATACCTTCATATAAAGAAACATGCAAGCAAAACACCAATGCACACAAAGTAAAAACTAAATAAATCATTAAAAGGAAGTGTATCTTAGAATACATATAAGATCTTCCTTTGGTGATAGAACTCCCATTTAGGTCCCCATGAGTGAACACCTCATGACCTTTATCTCTTGTTTGTCCCTTTTGTCCTTCAGTGACTCTGTTCCCACCATCTGCTGAGCCCTCCCTGCCTTCCAAGGCCTTGAAAGATCAGGCACCTAGGCTCTGGGGATGAGATTATGCCAACGGCAAATCGTGCCATCTTGTGTGGTATGCCGTGCAAATGTTCAGAAGTCAGGACCATGTCCCCAGTTCATCTTTCCCTGACCAGGCAAGTTCTTCCCTCTCCAGAAGCTCTCACACCCACCCCAGTGGGATATTAGTATATTGTTGTAAATATTATTTGGGGTCTCTATTCCACCTTAGATCATTTAATTCCCAAATAAAAGACACACACACACACACACACACACAAAGTCTTTATAATAATAACAAGCCTTAAAGCACTTGAGCTGGGCAGATATCAACCATCTATGCTGTTTTGTCTACTTCCCTGTCAAAATCCAAGATATCACTTGCCATGTTCTGCGTGAGCCTTTTCTACTCCAACAGTCCAGCCAGCCCTCGTGGCCATACGCTCATAATCCACCTACTCCATGTCACTTCCTCTTCCTCTCTTCTCTCTCATCTTCTCTCCTTCTCCTCACGATCCTTAACATGACCACCCTCCCCTCCTCCAGCCTGATAACTCAAACTCCACCTCTCTCTATTCCCCCCAATAATTGGCTGTCACCAGTTTTATTCAACCAATAGTTTTACATTGGGAGCAAAGTTTACCCAACAATGGCTGGTATATGGTGAGAATCTACTCACTTGTCTTGCAACCAGATGTTGGGGTACAGAATGTAGCCTTTGAATATAAGCAGCAGCAGACCAACCTGGAGGCTCTCATACCCAGGGCTGTGGGATGTTAGAGGAAGCAGAAGCAATGATGGAGAGAAGGGCCTGTAGGCTGTTAGACATTATCCCAGACCAAGGGCAGTCCCTTGTACAACACGGAACCTTGGCTCACAGCAAGGCAGGGCTGAGGCTCCTCCAGGCTCATTCAGCTGTAGTCCCTGGAGAAATACTCCTAGCTGCTGCTAAGCACAGGTTCTTCCAGGGTCTTTTTATATCTCCTGTGGCATGCAGGAGGTGCAGACAGGTACCAGGAACTGATCCCTCCCAGAAGGCACAAAGGAAAATAGACATTGCAGCCAACAGGGCTAGAGGCACTGTTCAGAAGAGACATCTTGGATAGCAGTGATTAAAACCAATCCAACTGTAGAAAATAGAAAAATCTACCCCTATCCTCATGGCACAAAAGCCATAGTTAACACCGGCACCACGGTTCTTGCCCTTTGAAATTTCCCCTCAGCCATGTTTTCTCTTCAGGGGTTGTCTTGTCCACCAGCAGTTATTGTGACTGACCACAACCATGGAGCTCAGCTAGGTGACTGTCAGTTCAACTGACGCTTGATGGTATTGATGCGAATCAGAAACGTCCCAAGTCCTTGAGTAAGCAGAAATTCTTCCTTAAGAAACTCCCATACTGGTAAACACATACATAAAAAAAAAAATGTTAATGTGATGATTGCTAGAGAAGCTAATTGCTGTCTTGAAGTCCTCTGGGAGTGTAGAGATGGAACAGTGTACCCTCCATGGAAAACCAAGGTGGAGGTTTCTGGAAGCTGGGAGGTTAGAAACAAACAGAAGTTGGTTAGGTTGAGTCTGGGGACATGGCTCAGTTTGTGGGCTGTAGGACTAGCCCACTTGGTCCAAGTTTGAGCCCATGGCTTCCTAACTACATATCTTGTTCAGTTACTTGATGATTTGAGGTCTTGGTTTCCACATCCAGGACAAAACTCACAGGTCCTGCCTGCCTCTCGAGTTTTCATCAGAAGAACCAAGTTAGTACTTGGGGCACACAAACAGCTCCTGTCCACTGACTAATCACCCAATAAGCAGTAGCCATTATTATTGTTGTAATTGTTTTCCACTGAGTCGACAGCAGGAAAGATTCCGGGACTCTGAGAGATCTAGAATCTATCTGAGCTTAAGAGATGGATGACAGGGTCATTATCATTTTTAACAACATTGAGGCTACTGTGTAGGCGCCAGATCCAAGACTCTTTGCATATGTAATTACGCTTATTTCTCAAAACAATCCTGAGACTGGAAATGATTTGCATTGGAATATTAATAACACCGTAAAGAACATGAATTCAGGGAGAAATAAGTGCTCCAAGAGCAATGTTAGAGCTATGTAGAAGACACATTTACCATCCAAAGAGGAGGCAGAAGGAAAGAGGATTACAAGATAGTGGGTTGAAGCTGCTGTCCCAGAGAACAAGACATCATCTTATTCTTTCATTGTGTCTGTTTTAGTTTACTTGGTGTACCTCTGCATCTGTGTTTTCAGAGCAGAGGAAACGCCCCCTCCATAGCTCTGGTCCCACCATTCATACCCAGCCCTGAAAACATTTCAGTATGGCCATTTCTGATGGATGGGCAAGGGTCTAGAATTTGAATCTGATGACCGCTGAGCCTAGCTGAAAGATGTTCGGGCACCAGGCTCTGTGATAGGAGCTTGGGCACATGACCCACAGAACTTCCTGAACTAGAAGTGGTTAGTCCCAGTTTACAGGCCTGGGGATGGTAGGAAAGGCAGGGCAGAGGCAGAGGCGCAGGCACAGGGAGTTCCACGGCAGAGTCTGAGCCCCGCCTAGAGCGGGATAAGTTTGGGTGGAAGAGGCTGAACAGCCTTGAAGCCAAGCTGAGGAATCCGAGCTAGGCTACAGGAAGCTAACAAATGACAGGGCTCCCTTTCCTCCCCGTGGCTTTATGAAAACCCACCCACAACCAATACAGGCTGCCGCCGCAGGCCCTGCACACTGCACCTAAAGGAGACGACAGGTGTGGCCAGAGAGGGCCCTGCTTGCCAAGGAGACAGAGGGATGTCTTCTGAAAACATTGGGGAGCAAAGCATCCCCAATAAATACTCCCTACTCATATAGAAAGTATTTTTAAAGGTTTATTTAGTTTTATTTTAGGCGTATGGGTGTTTTCTTTGCATTCATGTCTAAGCACCTCCTGCATGACTGGTCCCCTTAAAGGCTAGAAGGTGTCAGATCCTCTGGAACTGAAGCAACAGATGGTTGTGAGCCACCATGTGGGTGCTGGGAATTGAACTCAGTTCTTCTGGGAGAACAGCCAGTGCTCTTAACCACAGAGCCGTCTCTCAGTCCCTGTGTGCACAGTCCTTGCTATTTGACTGATGCTTGTCATGCACTGTAGAGTGCCCTCAAAATAAAGAACAAGTAACATGTAAGTGTATGCCCATGTGTGTGTGTGTGTGTGTGTGTGTGTGTGTGTCTGTGTGTGTGTGTGTATCTGAATGAGGGGTGCACACATGTTTGTAAGTCTATACATGAAGGCTAAAGGACAACTTTGGGTATGATTCTTTGGGGGTCATCCTTATATTTTGAGACAAGGTCTCTTATTGGCCTGGAACTCACCAAGTAGGCTAGACTGCCTGGCCAGACAGGAATCCTCCTGCCTCTCTTTATTGGGCTGGAACTGGAAGCATGCACAAACATATTTGTTTTGTTTTGTTGTTCCCTTTTTTATACTATTCCCTGTGTGTGCATGCACGTGTGCCACAGTACACTTAGGGAGGTCACAGGACCATTTATAAAAGTCAGCTCTAGGCAGCAATCTCAGGCTACCAAGCCTAAGGGTAGCACCTTTACCCACTGAGCCATCCCAGCAGCCTGTATCCATCTTTTTTTTTTAATGTGTGCTTTGAGAACCCAGCACAGGTCCCCTGCATGCTTGCACAGTATTTTATCAACTCGACTCCACCATTAACTTTTGTTAGTTTATTTGCAGACAGGTCTATCTGTGTAGTCGTGGCTGTTCCAAGCTGGCCTTGAACTCAAAAATCTGCCTGCCTCTGCCTCCAAAATTTGGGGATTAAAGGCATGCTCCACTATGCCGAGGATAAACCGCTGATGCTAATAACTTCTTTGTGATTCTGCTGCTGCTCGCCTTTCCACCTTCGTATTACTACACTCCCTTAAGGTACCCCCCCCAGGTAGTCCCCAACCCAGCCTGTTCTCTGCCAGCACTGAGTTTTCTCTAGAGAACAAGCCATTCTGCACCTACCATCATCCTGATGTGTGACAATTCCTCTAGAGAACAACTGCTCTGAAGGGTGTGTTTGTCTGGACTTGACCAAGGTAGCAATGCTGCCCTCTTTTCCAGAGTCCTTTGCACCAGACACCATTGCACAACTAATGCTCAGTAAGTTTGTCAGATGAGTGAGCAAATGATTAATAAGGGAGCGACGTTCTGACTCCGTGTTCCATGCCTGTTGTTGGCCTTGGTCTTCCTTCCACGATGCTCACTCTGTCCACCTGATCCTAGACCTCCACTGAAGACTTGATCTGTCTCCAGAATGTGTCCACATCTCACTTCTAACCCAACACACACACACACACACACACACACACACACACACACACACACATATATATATAGTCACTGCCAAGAAAACAACAAGAACACTTGTTTTCTGCCTGTACTCTGGGGCTCATCCTTGACCAAAACTCGTCATTACCCACCACCACTACCAGCAAGATGCATAGCTATTTCCAATGAAATAGTCCAGAAAATCATGGTTGTTTCTGTTATTTCATTTTCAAACCAGACACATACACGTGAATGGACTAGCCTGGAAAGAGAGACAGGTAAGGGAACCCAACAGACACTTTATTCAATGGCAGAGCCTGGAGCAGTGGGGAGGAATGTGTGCATGCAGCTTGTGTGTTTGTGATATGGCGACTCGAAGCTACAGGTACTCTGCTTTTAAGACCCATAGAAGGAACAGCATGAGGGAGGGGGGTGCGGGGAGGGATGGTATCAGCCTATGAAAGGGATGAGCCCTAAATGACCAGATGGAGCTGGAGGGGCTCAGAGGTGGTCTGCCCAGCAGGCCACACTTGGATATCACTTATCAACAGTGATAATTATTTTAGCACCCTCATTGCTGACACCTACGAACAATCCAGATTTTTCAATCTCTGTGCAAGGCACTTTTCAAAGACGCTCTCAATTATTTCTTACATCAGCCCATAGCTTACTATTCCTGTTTTGTAGAGAAGGAAACCAAGGCACAAAGAAGCGAGGGAGCTTGTACAAGATTACACAGTTCAGTGGTGGAGCCAGGAATTAACCCAAGAATCCCAGCCCCAGAATTCCACCCAAAATAGAATGATGCCAAGCCTAGCCAACAATTAATAACCCCCTCAGTTATTGTGAGTAGATAGCAGAGGCATCACAGAACATTTGGTTTTACAATGTGATTTTTCACAGCCTAGGGCTGCCATTCATGGTTGAGCAGACATTATACTACATGGTCCTGGAGGATACTCTCCACCCAGCATGGTGGATATCAGCCATGTGCTCTCTCCATCTCTGTAGGTGCTGTAAAATGCATTTACAAATGAACAAACTCGAGGAAAGTACAACGTGTGGGGAAATAGCTTCAACCATCCTTCCTCTTTCTCCATTACACATTGTGTGAGGCCCCCATGCTTCCTACTAATGAAGATCTAAATGTGAAGTTACACTGTGACTAAATATAGAAATGACCAATTGGTAACCACAGTACTGTAAATGACAGGAACCTTTCTCAAAAGATCCCTTCCCAACTAAGTCTCTCTGCAGGCCCCCAGTCACCGTTATTCCAACTACTTCAGTGTCCTTTAGCTTGCCATAGTTCTCTCAAATATGCCTCTGTCCCACTTCCTGGACTGCATCAATCCTTCTCCTTCTTGGTCTCTCTTCCATCTTTCTTACTTACACCTAGCGCTACACACTCATCCAACACATATTTTTCTAAACACTTGAGTGGAAGCAGTAGTGATCGAGATGAGTGGGTCATCCCCACACCCAAGGTGTTCATCACCCACCCAGAGGAGGAACTAAGCTATGAGCTCTCCCAGAAACCTCCGTCATCATTCTTTCCTCCCCAACTGAACTTCTGCCTCAGGAGCTCTGCTGGCATGTATCCTTAATAAGCAAGCAGCAGTGTCAGATGCCTGCAGCCAAACCAGCCCAAAGCAGAGGGATGTCAACAATATTCGGAAATCCAGTAACCAGTAGGTTTCTCCAACACATTCACATGTCCTCTGAATCCATTTTGTGAGGAGGCAGGAAATGGTTCATCTGAAAGCTCAGTGGGTTTTTCTTCAGTCTTGCCTGGTCTGTGGCATCACGGTCCATGTTGTCTCCAGGATTCGGGAGTCTGAGCAGCACTAGCGAGAAGGAGCCCACTGATGAGTTTGGCATGAACCCAAATGCTGTGCACAGGGTGAAAATGAGTTCATTCCCAGAGACAGAAAGTAGCAAATCAGGGACTCGCAGCAGGAGAAAGACTTTGGTGGAACTCCTCTGCCGAGCACATCAAGTCCCTGGTGATCATGCATGCTCTGTGCTGAGATTAAAGGCATCTCTTTGGAACACTGGAAGCTCTCTCAGTGCAAAAGCCCCTGGCATAGGGCTCCAAATTCAGCGTGTTAAACACACTGACCAATGAGAAAGTGCTGTTGGTTTGGACATCGGGAGAGTCTTGTGGCTGCGTTCTGGAGAGGCATCTTAGGCAGGCTCAGTGAGCTTGCCCTCAGGGTGGCTAACTATTGACCCATTGATGACTCCACTAAATGAGCATGTTAGATGACCTTGTCTTCCACAGCATCAGCACTAGAGAAAAGAACTGTATACACAAGCTTCGGTCCATGATTACCTAGAAATTTTGCTGAATTTTCACCTCAGAAATTATAAGCAAAACAGCCTATGGCTCTGATCCCCGAATCCCTTGCAAAGTCTACATAAAATCCTTGGAGTTATCAGCCAACACCATCATCCCAGTCTGTTGCTGTGGCAAGATTTGATCTGTATCACCTGTGAGACCGGCTTGCCAATGGGAACTGGCTTATCAGGCAATGTGCCACCGGAGGCTCGCCGCACATGTGGTCATTAGGCTTTGAAGAATGGAATGCCTGGTGGCGCCACCCTGCCCCTGCCTATCTCCACATCCCTGCTTGGTCTGAATTAAGAGTGAGAAATTCAACAAAACTATGAGACATTTTTCTGGCAGAGCATTTCTTACATACAGGGCTTGGTTGCTTAGAGGAAAGGTGTATTGCCTGGCTTTTTTGGAATGCCCCTTTTGCATATTAGTGGGAGGCTCCAGGGGAAACTCAGATGAGAGATCCCATAGAAAAATGGGGCAAAAGGATAATGTTTATATAGGATGAGAGCATCTTCTTGTTTCATTCCACATGTATATTATCTTCTTCCCTTTCTTGGAATAACTTCTCATCATAAAGGCACTCATATGCATTTTTCAAAAGATTTTTTCCTTTTTTTTTAATGCATTGAGTTATATAAAGTTGTTTCACTAAATCTAATAAAAGTCTCATTCCCAACTCTGACAAATGAGCTATAAAGATTCATGAAGAAACCTAGTGTATGCCGGAAGCTGCAGCTGCAGAGACTCTCATGTTGGTTTGCATCATAGCCTTTATTTGCCAAACCAAAATGACTTCACCTGCAACATGCCATAGCGGTCCTCAGCCCTCAGCTGAGGTGCTCACATTGGCCACCCAATTACCAGAGCTTCAACCCAGCACCCACCGGGACTTGAGGTCTGTTTCTGGAGACTGTCCCATCAACTCAGTGCCCTCTTCTAATGGTATTATAATGAAAGACTCCCTTATTAATGTGAAACAAACTCCTAGGATTTTTTGTTTGGGTATTTATTTATTTATTTTTGAGACTCGGTGTCATTGTTAAGGTTTCCATTGCTATAAAGAGACACCATGACCAGGACAACTCTTATAAAGGACAATATTTAATTGGGGCTGGCTTACTGGTTCTGAGGTTCAGTCCATTATCATCACAGTAGAAAGCACGGTAGCATCCAGGCAGGCATGGCACTGAGAGGCCTACATCTTTTTTCCGAAGGCAAATAGGGGAAGACTGGCTTCTGGGCAGGTAGGAGGAAGCTCTCAAAGCCCACCCCCACAGTGACACACTTCCTCCAACAAGGGCATACCTCCAAAAATTGCCACTCCCTGGGCTAACCCTGGTTGTCCTGGAACTCATTCTGTAAACAGGCTGGCTTCAAACTCAGAGATCCACCTGACTCTGCTGCCAGAGTTCTGGGGTCAAAGGCAGGTGCCACCACCTGCCCAGTTTGCAGACTCCTAGGTTTTAAAGTTAGGCATTCGTAGCAAGGTACAGTGATGTGTGCCAGCTGTCTGTGGTACTTGGGAGGCTGAGGCAGGTGGCTAACATGAGCTTAGAACTTCCAGAACAAACAAGAAGGCTGTCTCAAAAAAATGTAAGGCATTTGGTAAGGAAGGGCAACATTTGAAGTTCTAGGTCTGTTACTAAAGGAATCTACCAAATGCCCGACACTCTTGCTTATACATTGTTATGTCTGTTTTCCTATCCTTTGGATAAGTTACATGAATAAATTGTGGTTTTCTTCCTGAAGAGTTGAAACACACTCCATAAGCGGCACAAATGGATACTGCCTGTTAACTAACTTCCATGTAAATTAGAAATGCCAACATACAGAGTACGTTCCTGCCAAATGAGTTACAGTACAGCATCAGTACTTAGAAATTGAGCCTGCTATTGTGGGGGAGCATGTGTTAAGACAACTAGCTATGTTTAAGCTCTTTCTTCAGAGGGATAGAGTCAGGCCCCTGCCTTCGCCCCCCCCCCCCCCCGGCTGATGATGAGCTGTTTCTCCTTTATTCATTTGATTAACTTACAATTCACTCAAAACTTTAATTAAGCATCAACCTGGGATGGGGGTGAGGGGCACATGTCAGGAAACAGAGTAAGTATGAAATGGTGAAAATCTTTGCTATTTACTAGATAATACTTATCTCTGTATACAAAGAATTGTATTCAAGAGTCACCTAAGTCATGTGTAATTCAGTTACAATAAATGATACTTCGTGGCATTTATGGTATATCCAAAACTCATTTATATGCTTGACATTTATCATTGTGTGTATGTACCCTCACAGCAATCTTACCAAGTGGCCACTATTATGATCCCATCTTACACCAAGTGAAACTGAGGCATGGAGAAGTCAGCTAACCTAGATAGGAAAACTCCTAACAGTAGAGCCCTTGCTCTACCTGACTCCAGGGAACTGGTTGCCAGGCCCAGGTGCTGCATGTGAACGCGTTCTGTAAAATTAAAATATTATATAGCCTTAGGGTCATCTCAGGTAGGTTCGCTGGACCTTGAGTATAACTTGAAGGATAATGTAAAGTTATCCCAGAAAGAAGAGGGTGTTATGAGAAGCAAGAATCGCAACGGAAAAGCTGGGGCTAAGAAATATAGCTGCATGAGAGGGAGAATATGAGGAAAACTTTAGACAGAACCTTGAGCCCTCTGGTTAAAAGTTCAAACAAATCCATAAGTGGGGGGATCGGGGGGGGGGGGGGGGTTTGACTCATTCATGAATTGATATCATTCAGCACCAAAGGGAAGCTTAGTCTTAAGATACAGAGAGCCGAGGACACTCCAGCCTCCTGTTCCTAGGGCAGAGCTAGAAACCAGTACAGTTCTTCTGATGCATCCTGCAAAGTCCTTTACAATGTTCTGAGCTATCCCAGAAGATCCCCAGATAGAGGCATTGAGTTCAGTCGGCGAGAGGTAGACTGTGGCAAGGTGACCTGTGAGGTACTTCTGCCAAACCCCACGCAAAGCGCCAGAAGCCTGGGATCAGTGTAAGAGGCACCGTTTTCCAAGAAGGATTACAAGAGCCCTGAAGGAGCATCAGGAATAAAGGAAAGGGCCAAGGTGCCTCCGAGTTGGCAAGCGTGGAGAGAAATCGAGAAGCCGGTAGAGGCGCCACCTAGGCAGAGAAGTAATGAGCCAGTGAGAGGGAGGTGACCTTATTATAATTAGCTCTGTGGTACTTTCTGTCCTGTGATAAGTAGATTTCAATGTCCTTTGTCATTTCTCCTTTAAGTAGTTGCCACCAAAGATGCGCATATGCTCATCTTTGCCAACTCGGAAAGGAGGAAATCGGACCAGTTTTGCTCTACCATTCATTATCTGCTCTTCCCTGGTTACGACCGTTTGAACACTGCGTTTGCAAGATAGTGGAACCTTTAAGACGTGGTGCCTAATAGAAAGAGGTTAGGCCTTTGAGGACGCACATTAGGGCCCCAATGTCATCCTTTGTCTCCACTTTCTTCTCAGTCTCCAGGGATTGAACAGGTCCCCATGGTTAGGGACCCTCCCCACGATGTGCTGCACCGCCACAGGCCCCAAGCAACAGGGACCAAACCAGACTGAAACCTCCACAGCCGCAAACCAAAGTGAGCCTTTCGTCTTTTTAAGTTGGTTGTACCCGATATTTTCGTTACAGTAATGGAAACTGACTGACGCACTGATCTTTCCACACGGATGTCTTCACTGCTCCTCAGCCTCCTCAGGGTTATTTCCCTCCAAGGCTGGACTGTGTAAGAGGTAACTGGTGTCAGCGCCAAATAACTCCCGGTAGAATCCTGGTTCACAACTCCTCATTTGGATAGCTGGAGAACCATACTTATCTTCTTGTGGTTCACTTTTCCAACCCACAAACTGACATTATGATTGGTAGTTACCATCCGAGAGCAACGTGAACACTGAATGACTTTAAGCAGGAAAGACTAGAATTTCCGTCTAGTTGGCTGCGGTGGCTAGGTGCTTTTAATCACAGCACTCTGGGGGCAAAGGCAGGTGGATCTCTGTGAGTTTGAGAATATCATGGTCTATGTTGTGAGTTCCAGGCCAGCCAGGACTACATAGTCCTGGAGACCTCTTTTATCTCTCCAGAATATGTGCCCTAGACTCTCTGGCTATTCTCCCTTTCCCAATTACACCTCCTCCCCGCCCGCCTCCTACCCCACACACATACACATAAGCACATACGACCTAAATTTGTACCCAGAGGGGACCAAGTGGGACTTTACTTCATTTTAAATACAATTCTATGACCTAAAATTGTGAGTAGGCCACCTAATTTTTAAGAAATAAAAACACTCAGAATAAGCAGATGACCCTACGTAGAATTCTCAGTGCTGTGTTTCAAATGAAATCTTTCTCTACTGACATGGCTGAGAAAAAGCTGAAAGCCAAGACTTTAGAGTCAGGGATCTCCATGCTTGTTGCTTACTGACTACGTGAAATCAAGATCATTATCTTGGTTTCCTTCCCATAAACCAGGAATGCTTGCTGTTGTAAGGATTAGAGTTTGGAAAGCTACGGAACACACGGTACCTGACACACAGTGTAGGCTCACAGAGCCCTGACCCCGTTTTCCACCCAATCTGTAACAGGTGTGTGTATTTCCCATGTCACTTTGGAAGAGTACACCTAGTGTCTGAAAAGTTCCTTCAGCAAAGCTGTGAGATCTTGGCTTGTGGACTTTTTTAAGATTTATTTTTTTATTTTTATTATATGTAAGTACACTGTAGCTGTCTTCAGACACTCCAGAAGAGGGAGCCAGATCTTGTTACGGATGGTTGTGAGCCACCATGTGGTTGCTGGGATTTGAACTTATCACCTTCGGAAGAGCAGTCAGGTGCTCTTACCCGCTGAGCCATCTCACCAGCCCCCGGCTTGTGGACTTTTAATCATTTGACTAATTTGTTGCAGCTGATATACCAGTAACAGAAAGTTCCAGAACAAAGAAGCAGTGTTAGCACAGTCTTATTGTTTTATCTGTTATCATAGATATTAGCTGTTTAAAAGTATCAATATCAATAGTGGAGCCACTGGGCAAGAATCCATCACCTCTGTGAGTCCAGGTACTTTCAGTGTTACAGGGCCCTGACCTATTAGGAGAATTCATGCCATCTCTGTGAGGCTGAGGAGGAGCAGGGTCCATACTCTGGGACACCAAGCTTTACAGGATGCACTCTTTGAGGAGACATAACAACTATCACAATTTCCCGAGGTGATGGTGAGGTCACTGGCTGCCTCATTTTCTACAGTAAAGATATCATAGGTGTTGCAGCTGCCTTTATACTGTTGGAATAACTCTCTGGGGTATAGGAATAGCCTTAGCGTGAGAATGTAGAGCTGTTGGTTTTCTCTGAAGCCACATTATAAAAAGATGAGACCATTTTTCTAGAACTGTGGAGGAGGAAGCCTCTGATCCCTGGTGGCATTGTGCAAATGACACCAGCCTGATTCCTGTCCCTGTTCCAGGAGACGACCTTGAGGGTCCTTCAAACTGATGTTAGCTGCAATGACGTTCCTATCCTTCCTCAATTGCAGCAGAACAAAGCGAGGCTTAGGTTACATCAGGTGAATAGGACCTCCTGGGAACCAGAGGCTGTTGGGAAAAGTAATTCCTGCTGGCTACTTTCACCCCTATTTTCTTTGTTAGTTATCACGTTCTCTGGCATTGAAATAAAGATGATAATGACAATGACAACAGTGACGATGGTGGTGGTAGTGGTGGTGATGGTGATGATGATGATGACGATGACAATGATGCTGATGATACTATTCCTTGTAATTTAGTTTTAGACATTTTTAAAAAATTGAATTTCCATCAGATCCTAACAAAACTAGCATAAGGAAAAGCTGAAAATTAACAGAACGTTCTGCAGTCTCTATTTGGTTATATAACAAAACAAAAAAAAAATAGAAATTAGAAATACAAGGAACAGAATACCTCCTCCCCCAAAACACTCATCTAGGATTTGCAGGAAAGAGACCCAATGGGGGATGATAGCTTTTCCACCCCTGAAGACATGGTGATGTGAGTGGCTGGAAATCTCCCAAAAACAAGAGCCTCAGATCCCCTCAAGTCGTTATCATCAAAGGCTGGTCCCAGCTCCAACTCTGATAAGCCCATTCACCATTCCTGTCAGTTCTCAGGAGAGCTCTGGCGACTTCAAACAGTAGAGAATTAAATCAAAGAGGCTGGCAGACTCTAGAAGATCAGAGATGTAGCCTCAAAACATCTCTCAGGAACAATGGAAACTCACAAAGTCACACACACACACCACATGGACAGCTTGGTGCAGGTGTTACCATCTCTAGGGACCATGTACCTTAGCCGCTGCCATTGTTTCTGACGGTGGAGGTCACTTGTTGAAAGGAACCCTCAAGTGTACAGGCTTCCTGGTTTCTCCCTCTCCCTTCCAAACACAGATGATAATGTGTCCAAACCCAGGACAGGATTCACATAATGGAGATCTGGAGAGTGAAATCGCTCACCTCCCTTCCCGCCTCACCCCACCTGCTCTCACTCTACTGGGAATCAGGTATAAAGAATACGTGTGTGTGTGTGTGTGTGTGTGTGTGTGTGTGTGTGTGTGTGTGTGTTGAATCTTTACAGTGCTATTCCTTCCATTTGCAAATGGGAAAGCCAAATTTAGCCAGGCGTGGTGGCGCACGCCTTTAATCCCAGCACTCAGGAGGCAGAGGCAGGCAGATTTCTGAGTTCGAGGCTAGCCTGGTCTACAAAGTGAGTTCCAGGACAGCCAGGGCTATATAGAGAAACCCTGTCTCGAAAAAAAAAAAAAAAGAAAGCCAAATTTGGGAGAAGTTAAGTGATTTCAGGAAGTAACACTGAAAGTATTACTGTGTGTGAGTTTTAAAATGCTGGTGCCTGTTGCTTCTTAGAATGGTTGGTTAATGGTTGATTGGCTGTTTAGTTGTGGGGGGAAGGGGAAGTTGAATGGATGGCTATTTCATTGGTTGGTTGATTGGTTTGTTGTTGATCATCTTTGTTTTGGTTTTGACTTTGCCAATGGACTTCCTTATTCTTCCAATAAACTAAGAAGAGCCTTCAGTGTCCAGGCAGGTAAAAGTGAGGTGCTGGGTTGGGAGGAAGCTGAGGAAAAGCAGGAGGCTTGTCTCACTCTTTCCATCAGAGAGGTAAAGCACACACTAAGGACAGAAAAGTGCAGCTGCCAGGCTCAGAAAGAGGAGGTGACTGCCGACTCCTTCCTCATCCTTGTCCTCTGGTCCTGGGCTCAGGGACTGAAAACAGCTTCAAGGTCACTGTTCATCTCCAGTTTTGTTGATGAGCCATGGTCCAGCATTCCTCAAAATAAGTTCCCAGATACTACTACATGATGAATGAGTAAAAACTAAAGTCAGGTTTCTCACCTTAGTAAAGAATATGGAAAATAACAGGTTCATAAAAATTAAAGACATTTCATGCAGAAGACCCCTCAGGCTACTCTGACATACCAGTGACTTCTCTACCTAGGTGAAGAATCCTAGATATCTCACTAAAGAGATGTTTAGAATTTTCCAGCTGTTTGACTAGAGGGCTGTGTTTTCAGTTGTACCGCTAAGGAAGAGTCTCTTCTACTTCTTGGTTGGAGTGGTCTTCAGTGCCCGCCATCATGACACTAATTCTAGAAAAGAAAATGTCTTGCTTCTTTACCCAGCTATTTTGTAGCTAATAGTTAACGTAAAGTTTATAAATTCTGAAGAAAGTCTAAGTGTCCCTGGAGAGTCCAGACCCTCTAGGTGGCCTATCCTGAAGGATCTGGTTTATGAGGTAGCATTCCTTAGTGAGGTGAGAAAACAGACGTGGTACCCCACAAGCCAGAGCCCTCGAGGACTAACAACAGTGGCTACAGCTTTTAATTAACAGAGGCAACTGAGGGGGCAGCCTGCTTCCAGCCTCAATCCTTTTAAGCAAACAGAAGAGGATTTTGCAATCGAAAACGTACCTCACTAGTGCAGAGGGAGCAGTGAAGAACAGTTCTACACAGAAATGGGTCTCAGTACAGGCTGTACCACAGCTGATCTATAACCTCACGGAACCCATAAATCTCATTAGCCTATGTCAAGATGAAGAAAGCGCTGAATGTGATGACATACGCCTTTTATCCCAGCACTGGAGAGGCAGAGGTAGNAATCGAAAACGTACCTCACTAGTGCAGAGGGAGCAGTGAAGAACAGTTCTACACAGAAATGGGTCTCAGTACAGGCTGTACCACAGCTGATCTATAACCTCACGGAACCCATAAATCTCATTAGCCTATGTCAAGATGAAGAAAGCGCTGAATGTGATGACATACGCCTTTTATCCCAGCACTGGAGAGGCAGAGGTAGGCGGATCTCTGAGTTTGAGGCCAGCCTGGCCTACAAAGTGAGTTCAGGGTAACCAGAGGTAAAAACGGAAAGCCTATCTCTCAAAACAAAACAACAAATGAAGATGAGGAAGAAAATAAGTGAGGTCATGTAAAGATTTGTTTTTAAAGTACTGGATTGTAGTGAGCACTCCATAGATGTTAGCTATGATGGCCGTCATCATGGTCATCATTAAAGGTTGGAAAGTGGACTGGGAGGGGTGATTTATTTTTGTTGGTTGGTTGGTTGGTTGGTTGGGTTTTTTGGTTTTTGGTTTTTTGGTTTTTGGATTTGGTTTTGGGGGTTGTTTTGGTTTGGTTTGGCTTGGTTTTGGTTTTGGTTTTTCAAGACAGGTTTTCTCTGTGTAGCCTTAGCTGTTCTGGACTCATTCTGTAAATCAGGCTGGCCTTGAACTCAGAGAGTCGCCAGCCTCTGCCTTGTGCTGAGATTAAGGGAACATGCCACTACACCCAGCCAGGAAGTGTACTTTTTGACTTCATGGCCATTTTCTTTCTAAGATCAACCTGCTTCTGGTCAGGTCAGTCTTTCTTCCTAACAAAACAGCATCCACTGTCCTTTCCCTGCCATCCTTCTCCCTGAGAAGCAACTTCATTAATCATTACAGTGCTACAGGACACACATTAGTGAAAACATCTCATGATGTCACACCAACTCAAAGGGAGCAGGAGATGAAATTATAAATTTATGGTCATGACATGGTAAAAAGAATTCAACTATGAATCTAGAGACAGTTTACATTGTTCAAGGGACATGCAGGCACATGGCTTAGATGCTAAATGTTTGTTAAGTGATGCTTCCCATCCAACAATAGTTAGCATTCCATCTACCTCAGTCCATTAACTGAGTTTTTGTATTGTGTGAATCTGTAGATGCAGTCCACCAATCACTGTGCAAACAATAAATGTATGCCATGATCCTTGACCAGTCATGGCTGCTTTCCAAGTCTCTCTGTGACTAGTCAGTTCGTGCAGAGACAGTAAAGTGTAAGGTTACAGAGCTTTCTGTTCTTTCAGTGATGAACCTGTGTGACAGGGTTTTGAGTGTATGATACCAAGAAGAAATTGGTCAACAATGATGAAAGTGTAGCCAAGAAATGAGCAGAAGTAACAGTGGAAAAGGGTGTGAGCTGATACTCAGCTGAGTTATTAAAGAGATACCTGACGTAGGGACTAATAAGAAACCCTTTGGGAAGTTATTTTCATTTTTTTGTTTGTTTGTTTGTTTGTTTGTTTCCCTATGACTTAGTCAGGGTTTCTATTCCTTCACAAAACCAAGAAGCAAGTTGGGGAGGAAAGGGTTTATTCAGCTTATACTTTCCACATTGTTGTTCATCACCAAAGGATGCAGGACTGGAACTCAAGCAGGTCAGGAAGCAGGAGCTGATGTAGAGGCCATGGAGGGATGTTACTTACTGGCTTGCTTCCCCTGGATTGCTCAGTTTGCTTTCTTACAGAACCCAGGAAGGACTACCGGCCCAGGGATGGCACCACCCACAATGGGCCCTGTCACCCTTAATCACTAATTGAGAAAATGCCTTACAGCTGGATCTCATGGAGGCACTTCCCCAACTGAAGCTCCTTTCTCTGTGATGACTCCAGCCTGTGTCAAGTTGACACTCAAAACCAGCCAGTACACCCTATTTTCCAACATTTAGGGTTTTTAAATTTTTAACAAGAAAATAAAGACTGCAGAATAGTTGAATCCCCACTGGTAACTATTATCACTCTGCATGTTTTGGCTTGAATGATGCTCTTCTCAGTCCTACCCTATCACGCAGCAACAACTGCCTGTATAATTGTCAACCTGTGATGCTCCTGAGAAGTGTGGAGCATCCAGGAGGTGAGGCAGAGTGAAAGCATTTGCGCCCCAGAGATGCGCACACCCGTAAGGGAGAGAGTAGACGGTTCCTAGTTCTCTGCCTGCTTCCTGATGCCCTGCTCTGGGTTCCCTGCCTTGAGGGAACAGCAAAACATCCTGTTCACTAAGACCATAACCAACCCTGACTAGTTCCTCTAAACCATAACCAACCCTGACTAGTTCCTCTAAAACCGCCATGTTCTAAAATACTCAGCAATTAGCACACATTGTTTTTTGACACAGTTTTTTAAAACCACCCTCCCCACACCCGCACCCGCACCCGCACCCGCACCCGCTCCCCCACCCCACCCCACCCCCACCCCCGCTTGACACACTTGGTCTAAACTTCTGCTCCCTGGAGACCTGAAGAGCCCCTTGGCTTTTGCTGGTGTTCATTCAGGTGCCTAAACCAAAACAAGATGGTTTTTTGCCGGTAGCCCTATCCAGGTTTATGAGTCATTGCCTGTAATCTTTTTAAGTTCTCTTTTATACACAGGACAGAGTGTGTCCGTGTTCTCTCTCCCAACCCTGAAGCCCTGTACAGTGCTCTACCGACATCATGGGGGTTCAGCAAATCTTTTAGTCCAGTCTCTCAAAAGCCTGTCAGCGGCTGCTAAAGGAAATTACCAAAGGGTCAAGGAAAGTATCAGCTGACATTGCAGAACATTTTAGTAAACTATGTGTTAGATGATATAAGCAGTCTACACATTTAAATTAGAATTTTATTTCTTTTCTTCAAATGACATAATTATTGAGACTCTAGAAAGTCTCCTGAATCATGGTAGGTGCATTCTCTTGTTTCCATAGTAACAGCAATGCAGCCTCGGAATCGTAACACATTTCTCTGATTAAGACAAATGGGGTTACATTTCTTATCCAAATATACAGGCCCAGACAGAGTTATGATTATTATGTAAGATAAAATTTCTACTTATTAGCTATTATTCATTTTTAATTAACAGGTTAGCTTACAAATAATTTTTTTTAAATACGTGTCCTTTGTTAAAAATATATAAAGGACAATGAAGGCAAAAATAGAAATTCCTTATGAAAGCCAATACTTTTTTATTAGAATGAAATGTAGTTTTATTATGATACAAGAAAGACCAAATAAGGCATCAGGGAGGAGAGACTCCGTGTAGCTTCTCAAAATAACAGGAAATAAAGGTAGCATAAACATATTGGGAATAAAGCCTCTAACCACAGTGCAATCATTGGAGGCTTTTGACATTTTTTTTTCCAAAGCTATAATAAATGCAAAAAGTCACCTGAACTGTCAAAAGAACAATTTTACACGGGGGAAAAGCAGACACACCAAGCCAAAACACAAAAGCACCCAGGTCTATCAGGAGCAGGCCACTGCCCAGCGTGAGGCACCCTGAAGTGGAGGGAGGAGTCTTGGGCCTCATCTTACCTCCTGACCACGCCCACTGCAGAGGATCCGCTCCTAGCAGAGGGTCCTCAGTTGAGGAACCTTTATCTTGACGTTCTAGCCGATGAAAGACCAAAGAGCTTCTCAAGCCCGCTGCTAGAGAGGCTGCATCCCAGAATCATCCACATGCTTGTCCAGCGCTGACATGCCAAGGGCCCCAGGACACACAGGCAGAGCCAGATGGATGTGTGGTGGCCTTTTTGTTTGTTTTAAAGGTCTGATTCTTTAATTTGACTCCAGACTAACAGTCGCGTATGCAGAGTGGCTATGTCATACCATTTTGTCGCTCAGTTTAGGACACAGTGAATTGTGTAGTATTTTTACCTAAACCAACTTTCTACTTTTGGTGGTAATCTGAAGCGTAGCATGGCACGGCCCTCAGCTCAGTGTGGCATTCGTGACCCCATGTCCCTATTTTCATTCACACAGGAAGATGTTTTATCAAGGAGAGCAGAGTAGCACTATACACACTGCCAACAGTTCAGGACGTTTCTCCCTTCTTACGTAGACCGCGTTTGTAGTGTAGCCTCTAGCCCAGTCTTCATCGTCCATCTTTTCCCCGGGAAGGTAGGGAATGTGTGTGGGAGCAGACATTCCCAGAAAGTGTAGTTCCTCTCACCTAGTCCTTTAACAAACACGTCTGTCTCTGCATCATAGCCAGTGAGTGACAAATGGAGCTGTGCTTGGACCACAGGCTGCTGCTTACTGAGTTCTTGTCCCCTCCTGGCCTCTGCCTTTTGAAACTTCTGTGAGCATAGAGTTGTATCAGCGGGTGATCTCTCACTCTGTCATAGCAAATCCAGGAGCAGAGTCTTTCTGCCCTGCTATACTTTATACTTCATCTCAAAGAGAAAGTCTAGGTAAATGTCTATTCCTACTTCTAGCTACCTCTAGAGCAAGCAATTGTTTCATTTTTCCAACGACAAAACAGAACGTGGTAACTTGATATTTTATTATACATACACATATATACATATATACATACACACATATGCACATACACACATGCACACATACACATATACATATATGCATATATACATATATACATATATACATATATACATATATATGAAGCCCTCTTCCTCTTTATAAAATGTATATTCCTTGTTTTCAAGAGAAAAATACTCTGACTTTCTGAACCAAAGTTCAGACAGAATAGGTTGGCATTGATGAGCATAATTCTAGGGTTTGTGAGCTGAGGATAGCAGGGTGGATCCTGTCAGTATGAAATCTAGGTGCAGCTAGGCCATTTCTCATACTTCTAGAGACAAGAAGAGGAAACAAGCATCCTTATACCCGTTCCGTTCCTGAGTAGGAAATATCAGCAGTGTAAAGGCTGGCCTCTGGACTTTTCTCCCTTCTGAGGTAGACGGTGTTTGTAGTATAGCCTCCAGCCCTGTCTTCACCGCCCATCCTTCCCTGGAGTCTGTAGAGAATACGTTTTCACTGGAAAAGGAGTAAGAAACGTTAAAGATAGCTAATAACGCAGTTTTAGCTAATTCCTGCAATTGGCTGGCAAGCACGCCAATCAATTACCTGCTATAGACCGGAAAGTACAAGCTTTGCCGTATGGTTACCGACTACAGTTCATTATGATTTCCCAGGAAACAACAGCTTGTCTTCCTTAGATCCTGAGGCAGTAGTGGGTCTTGCCTTTTGGTTTGAACACCAACACACTAACGTGTTGCCAGTAGTTCATTAGTGATGTTCTGGCATGGACGGAACACACACACCCATCTTCAATCTGTACTCTCTCTTCTTTGGAGTAAGTTGGATTTTATGTATTTTGGGTTCTGCTTGTGGGGAAAAAAAATGTTACTTTGCCGCTCAGATCACAGCTGCTCACTGTTTTCCACAGCTGTGAAATACTGCGAGTCTTGTCACTGAAAACCTAATGTTCCTGTTCCCGCTGTACCCCTTTTGATTAAAAGCGGCAGTGGCAACGGACGAGCCAGGGAGGGAGCACCAGTTATTATTGTTCTGTCTTATTTTGCCACAGTGATTCTCAACCCGCAAGTCACAGCCAAATGAACTATGAAAGCTCTGTGGAACTTCCAGGAGAAAAAGAGGTCGGGGAGGGAGGGAGGGAGGGAGAGAGAGAGAGAGAGAGAGAGAGAGAGAGAGATTGTATATTTCCACAGGGGCTCTGACAATAGCCAGAATCAAGAGCCCTCACTCTAATGATTTCAGTCTCAGGAAGCGGTGTGCGAGTGAACTTGGGCAGTGCTCTAACTCGTAAACAGATACTTACGGTCCTATCAAAACCATTTTGAGCACTGCTCTGTTGGTCCCACTTGCCAGCTAGAAGGTTGGGAGAAGCATATTCTTTTTTAAGTACTCCATGGCTAATGGTACGGACCGGGTTAGAGAAGGACTTTGAATTCGCCCCTCTTTAAAAAGGCGGGGATGTTTTGTATCCCGTGGGTAGTAGAAAATAAGAGGGTCTCTTGAATCAGGTAGATGCCAGGATGTCCCCGTTCTTGTGTCCTAGAGCAAGGATCTGAGAAGGAACACAGGGATAGCAGTTAGAAGCAGAGAGAGTTTCTTAAACAGTTCCAGGAATAGAATGGGCTGTGGCTGGAAAAAAAAAAAAAAAAAGACTGGTCCCCAAAGGCCTTGTGCTCAGCTTATGACCTTTATAGGTGCCTTGCCCAGAACCGGCTTTTTCTGTGACTTCTCTGTCACCTGTTTGACCTGGAGGGAGGTCATTTCTAAACTAATTTCTTTTATATGCTGATTTTGACCTCCCTCCCCACCCTATATTCCCTTGCAGTGCTGGCCTGAGCCATTGCTCTGGACTCTGGTTAACCTGGGATACTTTTGTGGTTTATGAGCACAGCTTCTCATGTGGGCAGGTTGGCAGGTGGGACAATTCCCCTGAGCAGAGCTCCCACTGCCCTGTGCAAAAGTTCACAGGTCCAGAAAGGGCAGTGGGAACACTGACAGCCTAACAGAAATCCCTTGTTTCACGAAAGAGAATTCAGAGGACTCTGGTTCGGTGGGGCATGCCTTTAATCTCAGGACGTGGGAAGGCAGAGGCAGGTGGATCTCGGAGCTCCAGGCTAAGTAACAAGTTGCAGAACCACCAGACATACACACAGAGAGACCCTGTCTCCAAAAGAAGAAACAAAGAAGCAGTACCCTGTTATACCAGTCACATCCTGCACGTGAGCTTCTCAGGTTAGATTGTTGCACAGTACACAGTGCCTTGTCCCTTGGGAAAAATGGTAGTTTCTGACTAAGACATAGAAATCTATTTATTTCATAATAAGCATTTTTCTAAGAGCCTAATTGCAATGTGTATCAAACACCATTGCACATGCGGAAAAATCGCCTGTATAGTGTATATGTGCGTGTCATGTGATAAATTCAGCAACAGGAACTGGCTAAAAGTCCAAGGCCTCAGCCTGGCGTGGTGGGAGGTGGGTGAGGTCGAAGGCACAAAGCCTTCCGGGAAAGTTTAGCTTGTATTTACAAAGGTCAGGCTTGCGCATGCGCACAGTACTAGGCTCTAGGGAAGACTGTAGCCCAGTGCCCCATTTATAGTAAAATGGGTGCTTTGCCCTTTTAGGATAAGGAGAGTGACTCTGGCTGAAGGCAATCAGTAGAGGCTATCTGGAGGAGGCAGTGCCTGCCTCTGACCATGAAAGGTTACGTAGCATTTAGACAATATAGAGCTAACAAAAAGGACTTACCAGCACAGAGAAAAGACATGAGCACGGGCATGGACAGAAGAACTAGGGCTCATGTTTGGCTGGAATACAGGAGACATGCAAAGACATACATGGAGACAGCTTTCCCCATGCTGTGGGGTTGTGTTGGACAATGCCTGGGTTTCTCTGTAACCTGGTTTCCTGGTCTGTACAATAGTGATAAAGGGCTAATTTAAAGTTGTGTAAGGAACAGACATACTCTGGAAGGCCGGCTACTTAGAACATTCTATGCATACAGTAAGGTGCACATCAGAAAGATAAATGAGAGAAGTAAAGAAATGCTAACACAAGTTTCTAAGAAGCTCTGCTTCTAAGAACACAGTTCCCAGGCCCGCTAGCATTCTCTGGGATAGCCGAGCAGGGGAACAGCTGTAACCTGGACCTGGAAACGTTGTTGAAGTGTAGGAAGAGACAGACCTGGGAACAGAGCTGACTCTGGAAGCAGATAGCTGCCGCCTTCTCCCGGCTTTCTTTCTTTCTTTCTTTCTTTCTTTTTCATATGGAATTTGAAGAAAGAACAAGAAGCCATTTTATAGCACCACGGCTTTCTCTCCAGCAGAAAATGCCCCCATTTCCAATCCTTGGCAATGAACACATTAAAAAGAGAGATGAGAGAAAATAGCTTTGTGGTCTAAAGGAGAAAAGAAAAGAATCAGCTGAGCAAACTAAACCAGCAGACCCCACCAGAAATCCCATCCGCAACCGTAGACAGCGAGCGCACAGTCCCAGAGCCAAGCCTAGACCCTGCGTAGTTAGTGCGCACGCACCCTAAGAACAAGCCAGATGCAGAGGGTGGGCTACGTGGGCACAGCGTTCGAGTCAGGCTCTGGCAGCCCCTTTGGTACCCTGCCACTTCTCCGAGGCAGTACAGCCTCCTCTGCCATTCTGGCTTGACCCAGTGGTCAGGTCCTGAATGGTGACAACTTCCCAGGGTAAATTCTTTTCCTTAAATGCAGAAGCGAATGTTTTTGAGGTCCTCTGACTTCTCTGCCCTCCGTGCCCTCTGAAAACTAATCTAACCTCTGAGTGGTGTGATGTCAGACCAAGGTCCTCCCAGATTTGGAGAACCCATAATCTCTACCTTTCTCAGATCGGCAACCAATCTCCAGCCATATATTTCAGACTCCTACAGAGTTAGCAGAAAGCTTGAAATCACAAACATTAACTTTATAAATCCAAAGTCACCCAGTTGATTTTCTAAGTTTTAAATATTACAACGTTCTGATTTCTCCCCCCAAAAGCTACAGAAAAGAAAACACATTTGCTTCTCTTCCCTTTTTCAGAAAGCCCTCCTTTGAACTACCAAGGGGAATCGATGCCCTGGACCCAGACAATTACTACAGTCGGCAGCAAAGATGTGCAGAATCTTGGGGGCTTGACTTCTTTTTCTCCATTTAATACCATATTTCAGAAGAACACAAGGAACTGGCACATAATTTACTTATCAACAGGAATCACAATACTCTCTTGCCATTGACGAAAGAAATCCATTTGACTCTTGCAGGGTGGTTCAGGCAGGGTAGGGAAGGCTGAGATAGACGTGGAATTACAATCACCGAAGGCAGCATAGCTTTCTGATGCTCTTTAGCACAAGGGCTCCAGGTCTTCCTCAAACCCCCATGCTCTGCTCGGTTTGCAAGGGCTGCAGTAACAGCAGAGAGCCTACTCCTCCCCAGCTAAGTCACAAGCTCAACAGGAAGCCTTGATTTTTCTGCAATTTAGAATTTAAGGCAGCAATTTCATCTATAACATCTAAGCCCAGAATTTATTTTTAGCTTTTTCACAAAGAAAGTTGTACTCATTCAACCTTGCCTGACAATATAAGGGGAAAAAAAGTGTTTTGCTTTAAAAAACAAAAACAACAAAAAAGTATAGATTTTAATTAGCTAAGCAATGTGCCTTTCTCTGAATCATCAAACCTTTGCCATGGCCAAAGGCAGAGAGCCAGCTGAAGTGGAACTATGGTCAGATGAAGAGAGCAATGTCAAGGGCTTGCGGCAAGCAGCCGCGGCCAATATTCTGGTTAGTAATTTGCATATTATTGTAATGACCTATTAACACTTAGCTTTGAAATGAAAATTGAGTGATTAAAGAAAAAGCTATCTGGCAGCCATTTTTAGAACATAGAGATAAGGTGTATTTTTCACCCCTGACTTCCTGAACTAACTGGGGTGCAGAGATGTGAACCTTTGAGCTAGGTTCAGGGCTTCTCTTCACCCCTCCCGGCTAGTATTCCCCACACCCAAGGAAATCTCATGGCTGGGGAAAGTTGTCTGAATCCAAGCCCCTACCTACATGGAAGCACTGGATGCCCCAGGGCTACCTTTTCCTGACAGCTTAGAGAGGCTTTTTTCTCACCCTGGATTTCCCTGTCTTTCTGGGAAGGGGACTTGCAGCCTCATTCTGGGTAGCTCACCCCACCCCCACCCCCCAAGGGTGAGTGCATCCTTGCAGAAGTTTCCAGATCAACACCACATTCACTGCCTGTCTAAGGGATCCTGCCAAACCCCCCTCCCAGGTTCTGTCCTTTACACGTGTGTTTACTTCAGAGCTTGACAAATCTCTGCAAATTTACTAAAAGGTTCAAGAACTGCCTCCAAGCTTGGGTTGCTGCTTAATGAAAAAAAAAAAAGAAAAAGAAAAAGAATTTTTCTTTGATCGTTTATGCACATGTAAAGCCATGAAATAGGGACACTTGGATAAAAGCAATGGCCCCTGAGGATGTTGTAAAGCCATTATCCACGATACTCGAGTCTACCTCACTTTATCTCTATATGCTCATGTTTTTGCAAAGGAAGAAATGATTTACTCACTTTATGACTCTGAAAAGTTAGTCACCAAAAAGTACTAAAGTAAAGAGAAAAACTGCTCCCACTCGCCTCCCCAAGCAGCTGTCCTCCACAGAGTGAGTCATCACGGAATCTTCCTGCCGGTGGCATGGCTGGAACCTCTCCCCATCACCCCACCTGGCCTAAGCAAAGTGGACAATGTTATCAGACTTAGGCTCACAGTACGTGTGCCCCAATAAGCCGGATTCACCCACCAACCCTCAATAACCCAATTTATATAGACATGAATAATGAAAAGCAGAAAAGGAGGTATTCTCCATGTGGCCACACTGGGAAGAGGGACAACAGGAGACTTAGGTTCAAACAGAAGCCAAGAGATAAGCATAGCTAAGTTGCCTGGCCCAGAGGCCATCCCCGCCCACCACTGTCTCTGCGCGCACGTCTCACCAGTAATCATCTAACAACTTGTGACTCTTTCTCCAGGGGACAAGTTCCTCCTCTGGCTGCCCCCTAGGCTTCAGGTTTTTCCTCTCCAGCAGGAGATTCCTAGGGAAAGTCTAACATCCTGGATTCCAGTGATTCAATAATCTAAAAGAAGGGAGCAAGAGTGTCTTAGACTATATGCACTCCAGCCAGCTACAAGAGGGCATGGTTATAGCCACTAGTTTACATGGTACCATGCATGTTGAACATTGGCAATTTTTTAATGTTGGCTACTACCACTTAAGTTGGGGACATGAAACAAAGGTCCCTTGTAGTACAGTGTGTAGAGAATTGTCCCAGACTGTGTTGCTGGACAACAATGAGCAACTACACGAGTCTCTATCGTAATTTGGACTTTCTGTTTAATGTGAACCTTCTCTCTCTCTCTCTCTCTCTCTCTCTCTCTCTCTTGTTGTTGTTGTTTTGGTTTTTCAATACAGGGTTTCTTTGTATAGCCCTGGTTGTCCTAAAACTTGCTCTGTAGACCAGGCTGGCCTCCAACTCATGAGGATTCACCTGCCCCAGCCTCCGAGAGTGCTGGGATTAAGCTCATGTACCACCACTGCCCAGCTGTGATTTGAACTTTGCATTTCCTTTATATCACTATTGCTCTGCTGCCCTAGCTAAACAGTTGGCAGAGGAATTATCTTAATCTTCTTGACCAGCCTCACAGCATCAAAATCACCTTCCTGAATGAACAGCTGGATATCCTGTGCTCAAAAAGGACTTCTTCAGCATCCAGTTAGTTACATAACTACATATTCTTAATGTGGAAACTCCCAGATGATAGCTGGTCCCTACAAGTCACTCCTTGATGTGAATGACTTGCAGAAAGATAATTAGATACCCCAAGAAACAAAGTTGACTAAGGAAAAGAAAAGTCATGTTTGTCATTTTATTTTAGTTTGCTTTGGGGACAAGATCTCACTGTGTAGCTCTGGCTGACCCAGAACTTTATGTAGACCAGGCTGGCCTGAGACTCACAGAGAGCTGTCCTCTTGCCTCTGCTCCCAACAGCTAAGATTGAAGGCCTGTGCTACCACTCCCAGCTGTGCAAGGTGGTTCTTATGGGACAGGTTGGACCAAGCTAACATTTAACCTCCTGAGACTACAAGTGTGTGCCTTCATGCTAGACAATTTTTGAACCTGGGAACCTGGGAAGGGTGACCCACCTACTATGGAAAAGCTTGGGGATAGTAGGTGTAGACCTGAGTGGGTGTGAGTTTAGAGAGTCAAGTCCAGAACAAAGAACGGTGGAGAGAAAATCCTTACTAACTCTGTGGCTTGGTCTGTGGCTAGATACAGATATATTATTACCTCATTAGTATGAATGGATAATTTGAGTGTGAGTGGGCCACTTGCTATAGTGATTCACACGTAAAGAGGACTTTTTACAGTCTTTGAAGGGTTGAAAAAACTAAAAGAAGAATATTATTTTATGACATATATAAGAACTTTATGGAGTTCAGTTTCAGTGTTTACAAATAAAGTTTTATTGAGACAGTCTCCTTGGTTCATGTATTTCTTTTCTATGGCAGATTTTGTGCTATGATGGTAGACTTGAACAGTTTTATCAGAGATCTTATTTGTAAATGCTGAAATACCTTCCCTTTTCAAAAAAAATTCTATCAACTCCTGGGGTATGGCAAAGTATTTTTTCTTTTCCGTTTTAATATATTCAGTTGAACAGCCTTTATAACATTCATAAATATCGCTTAACACATAATATTTCTTCCTTTTCAGAATATTAAAGTGTAGAAATATTTAAAGAGCTGTTCATCCTCTGTTATTATACACACAGAACAAAACTACATGTCTAACCATATGGTGTAAAGTATGGTGTATCAAAGCAGTTGATAGATATGGAATCCTCTATCAGTTTGGTAATACAAATTTTTGTGTCCCATCACAAAGTAAATTCGTGTGTTGAAATCTTAATTCCCGAGGTGATAGCATGCCAGACAAGAGGATGTTTTGGGGAAATCATAAAGTCATGACAGAGAACCCTAATGAATGGAATTAAGTTCTGATAGCACCATCAAAGCGCTAGCCAGCTCTTCTGGGTGAGGTCATATTATGAACAAACACTCCATTTTTGGATCAGAACTTGGATACTCACTAGACAGAAACTATGTTTGCATTTTGATTTTGAAGTCAGCAGATGCCAGAGAAACAAATGTCACAGTCAAGTCTATGGCAGTTTGTAATTAATAACAACTCAGAAAGACTAAAAACAAGAGGACTGGCTTCTATATTATTAACTCTTCTGGTAGTGTGGGTCCACTAAAAAAAAAGTTCCAGCTAAAATTCTCTTTAAATATTTGCACTTAAATTTAGACTTGCTATTATCAAGACTTGTAATCAGAATTACAAGTGATTTTCCCACTTTTTTTGTAATGCTATATATCCTAAATAAATTTCAATAACCAATTTTGATACCCAAGTCAGGTCCAAGCACCCATCCTTAATAAGTAATAGGAAGCAAATTAAACATAGAAATCAGGAAAAAGATGTATTTAATGTGACCACACTAAGAACAAAGGCAAAAAGATCTAGCATCCCCTGAAGTCCACCTTTGAGATCCTGAAGTGAGATCAAAATTTCAACTGAAGGCCAAGTATATAAAGATAAGCAGGTCTGGTCAAGGTGCAGGCCTGCCCAGCTTGCCCATCACTGTCTGGATTTCAGTCATATCCTGCAAAGTGGCTTAATCGCTTGTAAAGACTCTGTGAAATCTCCTTTAGGGAGACAAGTTCCCCCTCTTGTTGCCCTTTTCTTTCTCCCAGCATGAGATTTCTGGGGAAGTTCTCATTTCTCTGGGATCTATGGTTTCAACAGTCTGATAGTCAGATTGAGAGACTTGGGTTTCTGTTTAGAATATTCATTTGTGTCGGGCCTGTGACAATGTCGTAAAAAAGTCACCCAGTAGACCAAGTTAGTATAGGATTAACTTGGGACCTGAAATCTATGGCTACTTGCTAGCTCTCTAATTTGAGGTAGTATGTATACCTTGAAAAACTGACAATGTAATATTTTATCCCTTTTGAGACCCGTTGAAGAGGAATGCAACTAGATTTAGCAAACATTACTTTATTCATTTGTTAAAAGGGCAGGCAGGAGCAGTGAGACCCTTGTGTCCCCAAGGCCTCCATGACCAAATCTTCCTGTGCCTAGTCCTTAGACTCTGAGCTAGGCTTTAGTGACTCTCAATTACTCAGATTCCATGCCATTGACTCTGGAGGGTCAGAAAAATTAGTGTCAACTGAAAAATTGATGACCTAGTCAGAAGCAGGATGGGTTAGTCCCCAGAGACTCGGGAACACCTGTTCTCTCCTGGGTGGGGGAAGGACCTTCTCCTGCCATACCCCTGTATCCTCCTGTGGTGCTTCAAGGTCAACAAAAGGATGAGTCAAGAAGCAACTTGGCAGCTCCTTCTTGGAATCCTGGCCTGGAGGAAGAAAGTTCTTGCCACTCCACACAAAAACATTCCCTCACACACATCCATATGCAGACACTGGCATAACCATAAACACTCACAGTTCATGCACAACCTCACAAATACAGCTACACAGATTTAATCACACAGTCACACAAACACAAGTACATATGCACACCTTCACATTCACATAGATACATATATGCACAAACCCACTAAGCGCTGTGCAGGCTGTGTGCACAGGTCTCTGCTCTCTCTCCCCTACTTTTTTCTTCCCTAAACTTCTGTTTTAGTAATGCTCTGGCCTCGAGCTAGACTGCATGATCACCGCCTCAGCCTGTCAATTTTTCCTTTCCTAACAGCTCTAGGATTGAGTGTCTTTAATTAATGCCGTAAAACAGGAAGTCTGTGGTGACCGGAAGTAAGACTGTAGGGCTAGCAGAAAAGAGCTGGTCAGCCGATCAGCTTTGGAAATACTAGATCAGACGATCTCATCAGTCTTTCCTGCTCAAATAGACTGTGGAATATAGGCTGTGTTTGCACCACATGGCAGAAAGTGAACTCCACATTTAATATGTAGGGGGTCACGGTCATGGAGATCAAAGAATGAACTGGCCCTGTCTAATCCTGATGGACAGGAAATGAGTAGGCACATCATCCACATTGTTATCTGTTCCTTAAATTTCTTTGATTTAGCGTTACTATTTTCACTACCCAGTGATGCATACCATGGAATTGGAAAATTTCAAAATTATAGGTAACCCCTGTAAGAAACAGATTGTGGTCCATTTTCAATAGAAGGTGAGTTTAGGGTTCACTGGGGTCACAGAGGAGCCAGAGACACCAGACCACCACCAACCACCCTGCCCCCAGCTGATACCTGGCGCCAGCAGGCAACATCTGCTTGGAGCCTATCAGAAAAGGGGGGCAGTCCCAAGCCCCAAATAGTTCATTGGATGAGTCTCTGTGTACTAAGCCAATGAGAGGAGGATTTGGGGAGGGAGCAAGGCTTAACCTACGGAAAGAGAGACCGGAAGTGATGAGAGTATTCATTCTAAAAGCGTCGTCCTCCAAATCAGCAAGCCACGCTGGCCTTTTCTCCACACTGGGATCTCTTTCTGCAGAACTGTATATTAAAAGCTGCTTCGTTTTTACTAGTCTGTTGAATTTGCGATCTTATTTCCGACAAAGCCAAAACACCTCCCTCCTCGCCACACCATCCCCTCCTCAGAGAAGAGTGCTGTCGGTGCCCACACAGCTAATGTGGGCTGTTGGGCTCCTTCCTGACAGAAATGACAGCCTAGTGCGTGAGTTGCCATGGGTTTGCCTTTCCCCTCACTTAATCGTTTCTGGCAGGACTTTCTATTAAGTGATTTTTAAATGAGGCTAGTCCCTGGCCCTGTAGGCAGGGCCTTTCCCCCCACTCCCGCCCAGTGCCACGACGCTGTGTCACTGAGCTTGTGGTTCTGTTACAATTCCTAATTCCTGGTCCCCGCCTTTCCCATCCATCAGTCTCTGTGCCCTCTCCCTCCGCAGTGTCTGTCTGGGCTCCCGCCTGTCTGCTGTGGCCAAGAGAAGGAAGCAGAGTAGTCTCACTGTAATTATTTGAGGTTCTGGGCAGTTTGTGTGTGTGTGTACATCAGATCCCGTAACACAAAACAGAAGAAAACCATTACATCCCAAACCCGACTATTTACTCTCCCACACAGGGTTTTTGGGGCAAGGGTGGGGGACTGCTACTGCATCATCTGAGAGAGGGAGCTGGTATCCTGCTGGAAGCCTTGATCTTCAGAGAGTCTGGGAGCCCTGACTGGGTGAGGGCCAGGAAAGCAAGACTCACAGGAAGATTGAGAATTCCTGGGCCAGGGAGGGTAGCCCAGCATCAAGACAACATAGACAAAGTCTTTTCCCCAAATCCAAGGTCCACAGGCAGCCTTTTGCCTGGCCCTTCCTGTCAGAGACAGGCCAATGAGCTATCCTAGTGTGGGGCACACAAAGTCATTCAGGTTGAATGGCTTCTCTGCTCTCTAAGTTGCTCCAACAATATTTTTCAAATCCCGTATTGAATTTTTAATGTTCTTTTATAGTTTTTATTTTTTAGTAACCTTCCTATTCTCTGGTTATTCTTTTTTTTCTTCTTATTTTTAAAAACATCATCTTCTAAACAGTGTGAAAGAATCATCCATAATTGTACATTTTAATCAGGAGCGCTACTAGGTACTTGACCAGGAAGCCGGCCTTGATTATTCTAGCCTTGTAATGTTGTGCTGTGCGTAGGGTCCAAGGAGACTGCTCTGTCTCTCATATGTCCTCAGTTGTGGTTTGGAGTCAAAAGAGCTCTCTGGATTTACAGGCAACTGGAAGAGAACATCCCCACACAGTGACAATATTGGAGTTGTTCCATGTACATGGGCATATGGATTGCTCAGGAAACAGTAGAAGAAAACACGGGGAGGAGGTGGACAAGGGCCAGCGGAAGAGAGAGGCAATGTTGTTATATTGTGACTGAGCTCTAAAGGACAGGAGGGGATTCACCAGGGAGGCAAAGGTTTACAAGTAACAAAGGACAGAGTTACAAGGGTGTGTGCATGTTCCATCAAAGTGGAATCGAAGAGTTTACCATGTAGTGTGTTGAGACTGGTGAGAAATTCTGGGACTAGAATTTAGTTCTTACTGACGGTAAGGCAGGGGTTGACAAGAGACTCAGTTCAGGCAGCTGGTTCCTCCAGACTTTCAGATCCTCCCCTAATGTGTTAGGGACTAGGCTTTCTCTTTGAGCATCTTAAACTCTTAACACAGACTTTCTGGAGAATATGGTATCGTGCAGACTGTAGATCATATCGCCCAAGACATGAACATAAAATCTGAAGATGCAAAGACTCTGAAGCACATGTCTGTGGAGTCTTCTTGGGCTGAGAAGTTTTGGAAAGGTGTTGAAGAGTACTGTGTTCATAGATATGATTGAGAACTGACCCTCTTGCTACCAACTACCCATGGCTGCAGAGTCACCGCTAGATTGGGCATCTGTCAGTGTGTGGGCAGGTGTAATAGGCAGTACTCTACAAGCTCTGTTATTTCCCCAGATTACCTGTCTCTTTTCCCTTGATCTAGCCACAGGCTCAGCCCCAGGACAGCCCCCCACCTAGGGACCTGTGGCAGAAGCAGTTGGAAGATAAATGCCTAAGCTGCTTTTCTTCCAGGTTACCACGTTACATTCAAATAAATAAAAAACCTCAAATTGCCCAAAAGCTAAGAGCGCTCTCTCTCTCTCTCTCTCTCTCTCTCTCTCTCTCTCTCAGCTTTCAATGTTTAGTGGCTTCCAATAATTCCAAGAAGAAAGAAAATCATTGCTTGTAGTTGGTTGATTATTATCAGCTATTTTTTTTTTTATTACTTAGAACAAAAAGTTTAAAAAACAAACTTTACTAATCAATTTTAAATATCATGCAATTGAATTTAAAGCTATGAAGCTACAAAGAGTGTAGTTCAGAAATAAAATGCTCCCCCAGCAGACAGAAGGCTCTGAGTTTGATTCTAATAGTCTCTACAAATGTCAAAATACTTAAGAGTATTTAATATGGTTCTCATTCTGCAAAAAAAGGAAGACAATACCAACTTCTACTTTGGGAAACACTTCTATTTCTCTGGTCCTACGTTAGAAACTATGAAACACTCCACAGGCCTAGGACACTCCATCCTCCCACCAGAGTCCCTGCTTTTCAAAGATAAGTTTTTTTTACTTGATGTATATCTGTGTTTTGTCCCTATATTCATCTGTGTACCACTCTCTGTTGTTTTTTTTTTTCAAGACAGGGTTTCTCTGTATAGCCCTGGCTATCCTGGAACTCACTTTGTAGACCAGGCTGGCCTCGAACTCAGAAATCAGCCTGCCTCTGCCTCCCGAGTGCTGAGATTAAATGCATGCGCCACCACGCCCGGCAGTACCACTCTCATATTAGGTACCTACAGAGTCACAACCAGTTTCTATGTGGCTGCTAGGCATTAAACATAAGTTTTCTGGAAGATAGCAGCCATCTCTCCAGTTCACAAGGATTCTCTCTCCCTCTCTCTCCCTCTCTCTCCCTCTCTCTCTCTCTCTCTCTCTCTCTCTCTCTCTCTCTCTCTCTCGATAGTGTTCCACCGTGTAGCCCTGGATGTCCTGGAACTCACTCTGTAGACCAGGCTGGCCGCAAACTCACAGAGATCTGCCTGCCTCTGCCTCCCAAGTGCTGAGATTAAAGGCATGCACCACCAGCATCCAGCAAAATTTGATTCCTATATTATTTTGTTATTGTTTTGTTAACGGCAGCTAAACGCTGAGTCCAGACCCAGTGTTTCCTGGTTCCTGGCCTCTTACTGAAGGACCTGAAACAAAGCTCACAAAGATTTGCAAAAGTAGCAAGAGAATTCTATTCGAGGTGAAGTGATAGAAAGGGAGATTGCAATGCTAGAGAGTGGGGCCACTTGAGTAAGAGAACCCAAGGACATTGTGTCTCTTTTTATGGGACTCTAAAGGAGGGAGGAGCTGCTCGCTATAGGATGTAGTTTGGATGGTTCTCTATTTTGATTGATAGATTAGGTTATAACTTATAACCACTTATCAACTATGTACGTTTGTCCCTTCCTGCAATGCATCTGATTTTAATCATGTGTACACCTGACTCTGACTAGATTTAAGGTGGTAAATAGGAGATTCTTTCTACAGTTGCTCTAAGAGCACAATATTGACATACTGAGCATGTATCCAAAGCAGTTTAGTTAAATTGGCCTTTTCCCTCTTCTACCCAGACATCAGGAAAATAAAATGGAACAGGATCTGCCTACACTTGATTGTTGTTAGGGAAGGAAAATGTTATTTCATTTTAAGAGGGTGTACTCACAGCTCCATGTAGGTGGGAGGGGGTCCTATGTTAGATTGCTAGGTTCACTGTTCAGAGTGGAATATGCACACACAAAAGTAAGAGTTTCAAACAACCAAGCACATTATTGCTAAAAGAGGGGCACACACAGAGCGCAAGTACAGTGGGATCCCCGGATGCTAAACTAGTCCTGCACTTGGCTGACTCAGTTTTGTCCAATTTTCCTGGAACTCCTCATGGAAATGCATAGAGTGGTCCGGTAGGAAGAACTCTGTCCCTGGAGAAAGAACTGCATAGACGGCCTTAGATTCCTCTGTGATCGTGACTCCGTTCCCTCCATGGCTCTTGAATGCAATCACCAGGGCCACAGTGATAAAAAGTCACTGTGTGGGTTCTGTTTGTAGAGCCTTGATGCAGCAGAGGGTGCAACCTGGACATCAGGATCTCCGAGATCTTCCCAAGCCTTTCTAAAGTGTAGCCAAGGTTGAAAGCCACCATCTCTCTCACTATATGTGCACATGAATCGCCTGTATATCTCAGTCAATGCAGATCTGAATTCAGTAGGCTGGTGCTAGGGACCAAGACTCTGCATATCTAACAAGTCCCCAGGAAATGGAGGCACTGCTGATCCCGGAGGGCTCCACCAGAGAAGTAGAGGAGGAGAGATGGCTGGGCTCTTGTTGGGTTAACACTACAGGTTTGGTGGATTCAATACTTTAGATTATCAGTTACTCTGCAACTCGGCACTAGGAGGAGAGTGAACGACAGACTCCGACAGCTGTGAACAGCTTCACTAATGAAGCCGGTTACAGAATTGCTGTATTGGCACATACCTATCGTCCCAAACTTGGGAGGCCAAGGAGGAGGAATGTGAGTTTGAGGCCAGCCTGGCCTGCAAAGTGAATGAATCCCTGTCTCCAAACAAAACAAAGACTGAACTGAATCAAACTAGACAGGGACAGATAAAACCGTATATGACCGTAACCGTTCTCCAACCAAATGCGCAGAACAAAATGAGGATTACATCAATAAGGATCTTTTTCAAAACGAGTTGGTTGTTTTTAATGCTTATGTCTGCATATCTGTACTCACAAGTGAGGGTGTGGGAGGAAGCAAGACAAAGATGTAGGATCTCCTAGAACTAGAGTTACAAATGGTTGTGAGACTTCTAGAAACTGAACTCAGGTCCTTCGGAAGAACAGTATGTGTTCTTAACTGCTGTACCCTCTCTCCACTGCCACTACCAGTGATCCTGATAGTGGTATTTCCTTCATTTTATGTTTGTCAAGCATTGCTCAATCATAACCATTCACTTCTGTGACACACAAAATATTGCCTAAAGAAATGCTTTAAAAATCTGCAAGTAAATTTAATGCCTTCATATACTCAATTTTATGTTTAAATTCACCCTTATTTTATATTAACAATAAATATAGCTAGGGAAAATTTCTCCACTTAGCAGATAATGCAAATGAGACAAGTATTTTCGTTAGATGGTGTCTTACTCAGGGTTTCTATTCCTGCACAAAACATCACGACCAAGAAGCAAGTTGGGGAGGAAAGGGTTTATTCAGCTTACATTTCCACATTGCTGTTTATTACCAAAGGAAGTCAAGACTGAAACTCAAGCAGGTCAGGAAGCAGGAGCTGATGCAGAGGCCGTGGAGGGATGTTACTTACTGGCTTGATTACCCTGGCTTGCTCAGCTTGCTCTCTTATAGAACCCAAGACTACCAGCCCAGAGATGGTCCCACCCACAAGGAGCCTTTCCCCCTTGATCACTAATTGAGAAAATGCCTTACAGCTGGATCTCATGGAGGCACTTTCTCAATTGAAGCTCCTTTCTCTGTGATAACTCCAGCCTATGTCAAGTTGACACACAAAACCAGCCAGTACAGATGGCTAGTAACTCATAGAGCTGAGGAGAAAGCTGGCCTTATTGACATAATGTGATTCCTTCCACAAAACTGTTCTATTTCAAATAAGCTGGGCTTGGTGGCTCACACCTTTAATCCCAGCACTTGGGAGACAGAGGCAGGTGGATTTCTGAGCTCGAGGCCAGCCTGGTCTACAAAGTGAGTTCCAGGACAGCCAGAGCTACACAGAGAAACCCTGTCTCAAAAAACAAACAAACAAACAAAAAAACTGTTCTATTTCTATATGGATACATCACCCTCATTTACTCTGAGTTGCTCAGAGAACACTTGTAGATGTAAGTAGCCATCTGAGAACAGGGAAAGCTGGCTTGGCCAAATAGAAGAAGACCTGAGTTCTAATTCTTACCCTGCCCTGCAACTAGCTTCATAACTTTAGACACCTTGCTTAAATCACAAGGGCCTTGGTTCTGCCAAATGTGTATAACAAGAAATGCTCACTTCAAAGGTCAGTGTGAGCATGAAGTGGGACAGCAGACAGCACTAGGGATGGGGTCCACTCCCATAGATATTACATGCTCCTGAAGAGATGAGAGGGTCGGAGACCCCTAAGCATCCTCCAAACTCAAGCTCATAAAGTTAGAGAGCTGTATTTTGGGAAGATCAGTAGGAGCATTGCCTATCTGGAATTTCTCTAGCTGTCAAATAATCCCTACCAGTTCTCGGCTGTCTATTAGGCAACAAGCACAAAAAGTCACAAATAAGTTCAATACACTGACAGATGTGCCACAGTGGGGCACATCCCAACCCAGTTGTGGTGGAAATGGACAGAGAGTGAGTTCGAAGAAGGGAGGGAAAGGCATTCCAGCAGCAAGTGTGCAGGTTTATAAGCTCACAGGCATGAAGGAAGACTCTACATGTCCGGAGACAAGTAGACACAGAACCAGGTCAGAGGCAGCTTATGAAGAGACACTCTGCCTACTATGAAACATTTGGTCTTATGACTGATTGCTTGAACCAGGGAATAATAGACTAAATTTGTGATTGTTTTAAATTAAACTTAATAGCAGCGAGGGAGAGGATGTGAAGGAAGAGAGGAGAGTTGGGAGATTATAGCAACATTCCAAACAGTGGTGACAACGAAACCCAAAGGGTGTATTGAGAGACGGATAGATCTTAATGAGTGTTTGCATGTTGGGTGTGGGCATGCAATTCAGAGAGGAGGAAGCCATAGATGGCTGTGACCCAGATAGAAAATGCAAGAGGAGCAGGTTTAGGGTGAGAGCTGCTGAATTATTCAATCCTCAGGTGGAGAAACCAGAAAGGTGGACCCAGCAGATCCATGGATATTTAATACTCCTAAATCTACAAAATGAGCTAACACAGAACCTGTGTGCAGGTGGTCAGTTGACTGATGGATGGGTCACCCTCTTCCTCTCAGTTACCAGCAATGTCAGCACAGCCTGTTGTCACTGTGCCCTGGTACTGGGCTGCATCAGAGACCCACCAAGTCTCAGTGACTAAGGCATCATCTACAGGCTGAGGTGTGAGCCTGTATATCTTCATAAGATCCTCTTTTCTTTAAGAAAAAGTCCCATAGAAATATGTGAGCTACATATGCATCTTCAGTTTTTTCTAAATTGCCATATATTTTCAAAGTAAAAGGGGAAGAGGCAAAATCTATTTTAACAATAATTCCAGTCCTAGATATTCAAAATATAATTTTTGTCTTCATCAGTGGAATGATTATGGAGCTAGTCCACGTTCTTGTCACTATAAGTCTTTACAATCAAGAGGGAATTTTGCTCTTGCATCTGCCCTCAATTGAGGTGACAGCCTACAAAGTGTTCAGCAGCCACATGGAACAATGACGCTGTACCATGTGTTGAAGCCATCGGCCACTACTCTCCTGCCCTGAAAACTACACAGATTTAGGAAAGTGTGTGGACATATGGAATGTCTCTGAATTCACCAAGAATATCTGTACTCAATTAAAAACTCTGCCTTCTAGGTCCCTGTTCTGAGAGTCTTATTCTAGAAATAGATGACTTTCTTCAGCACTGTACAGCTTCCTTTTTAATATCTTGCTCACGTAAAATGTGAAATAGTATACCCTGTATAACAATAAGAACTCACCCTTGCACAGAAATAAAGAATTAGATAAATCTTTTTTTTGTTTTGCAACCCAACAGTGGACTGTCTGCCCTGAAAGATGGATTTGGGCATTTTCTTGGAGACACTGCTGTTCACAGAATTAGTTTGTTAACTTTGTGGAGATTGTTTCCAGGCTGGACAGAAGCAAACAGTTATATGTAAAATTTTCTAGATGGATAACTTTAAATAGGATTTTTAACTCAGCAATTTATTTTCATTGAGTTTGGTAGCTTCCTTTCCCCATGCACTGTTTATACACATATTTCAGAGACATGCTTAAGGCCCTATTCCCTTTGCAAACCTGTGCATATGGGTCCTTCAAAGATTGCCCCCTTAGAGGTAACTTCTTTCTGAGTCTTGGACAGAACTATTTTTAGAGGCAGAGGCACATTGTATATGAAAGAGTGGCCCTTCCTTTAACTGGGCTGCTGGGATAGTTTAGTTGTGGCCTTACATAATTATAGACCTGTGACAACCGTCTAAGGGTCATCAGCATATTCCAAGGCTTCTAAGTCAAGGGTGTACAGTCAATTGCTCACAGGTGTTCCTGGTGTTTATGAATACATGCAGCCTTGAGTTTCATAAAAATTTCAGTAGGAAGAGGCGGCCAGAGCTGAGGAGTTTCTTAGATCCATTCAGCTAACTAATCAAATGACAAAGGGTTTCTCTCCTCCAGGGAGGAATCAAGCTTGGGGTGTGAATGAGGACAGACAGGAGCACGTTTAAAGAAATGTTTAAAAGGAAAAGAAAGGAAACAGGAAATTTCCAACACAGGGCTGGTCACCATTGTAGCCGAGCATACTCCTACTCCTGGTAGAGCTGGGTCTGCACACAGGGAAGTGCTGGTGAATTTTAAAATGCAGCATAATGTGTCTGGGAAAGATTTTTAATTTCTAAGACTGTAATGTACAGGCCATCTTGTCGATTCTTCTCACCACTGCTGGTCATGGTGAGGGTGGTGGCCTTGGAGAGGACAGAGTAGTGCGGAGTGGAGTTCTATGTAACCTTTGTGTATACATTTGTCTTTCAGAAGTAAACATGCCATTATTCTGTGACATGGCATAAAACTCAAAAGAAAAAAAACAATGCCAAGCAACCTCTGCAGTGGCTATTTGTGTGAAGTAGCGTGTGCAGGCTGTCAGAAATGAAGCTCATTTGTTGGTAGGCAGACCGTGTCATTCTGTCCAGGCACAGAATTGTTTTTGCAATTCTGTTCAACAATCATAGATTGAACACCTACAGTGAGCCAAGTACAGACGTCAACAGAGATGAAGGTGGCATAGCTCCTGCCCCCAGAGAACATCCTACATTGGAGAAAGAGGGGGAAAATCTACTTATTTTTATGCCATTTGTATTTAGAAGCCAACTGCTCGTACCAAGTGCTAGGATGGCAGCTTGATGCAGCCAGGGAATTTAGAAACATTTCTTGAAGACTATGACAACAGTGCCAAGTTCTGAGAGACTGGTAGAAATGGCAGATTTTAAGATTATTTTTCTAATGATGGAGAAGACTTTAGCTTCCTTATAATCGGGAGGGAGAGACTCCGCCTGAAGAAGAGATCCAGTACATGGAAGATACAGATGAAAAGGACATAGTCAGTTGTTCACAACAGAGAAAAGGTTGAATCTCTAAAACAGGAAGGAAGGAAGGAAGGAAGGAAGGAAGGAAGGAAGGAAGGAAGGAAAGGTGAGATCGCACGTAGAACAGCTTGGAGAGGATTTGGGGATAAGGTGGCTTTGCTTTGTGGCCATACATCTTCTGATGAATTATAAAGTGTTGTTATTTGCTGAGAGTGATTGTTCTAGTCCTCAGCTATAAACTGAAATTATCTTGGGATCTTAAAAAAAAAAAATCCCCAAACTGCGAGGGCTACACACACACACACACACACACACACACACACACACACACAGTAGCAAGATTATACTAACAGGGAGCCCACTGAGTGGGCTTTGTTGGTTGCTAAGGTAACCAATCGTAGAAAAGAACACACATTCAAGGGTACAGAGGCACCAGTGACAATGCAAGTCAGTTCCAGTCAGTCTAGGCCAGGCTCAGAAATAATGAGACAGGAAGCTGCCCAAGCCAACCTCACCATAGTCCCATAGTTGTGCTACTCGATGTTCTGGTAAACAGGACTCTGGTCAGAAAGACAAGCAAGTAAACAAACTACAAAGAGACGCCTTTCAAAGAACCAGCTACTCCACTACCTACATTATTAGCTGGTGCGTAACCTCAAGGCGGCTGCCTGTGCTTACTATAAATATGTCTGGTGTTGTAACGTCAAGAACTGCATGGTATCTTCAGCTTCTTTTGGTCATGAAATAAAACATCGGGACTTGTTTATGATGAGTGTAACTTTCCCAAGTGTCACAGAAGCCACACTCAAATCTTCGGAGGGCTCTGTGGTAGCCCTCTTGCATTCCTGGGGACAGGCACGCCGCTGCTCTTAATTGAAGCAGTGACCTCCTATTGAACTGCTTTGCATGCACACAGTGAGTCATTGTTTTGGCAGAAGTCCCTTCTCGTCACATACGGTTTTGACCTACCTTTGGAATGTGGGGATGCTTAACCTTCTATATGAGAGCCTGACAGAAACGTGGCCCCACTGGAGACTTCTGCCTGGAACAGCAGGCAGAAAGAGGGAAGGAATGAGAAGGTGAAGAAGCTGGGAAAGCAGGAGTGGGAGCTGTAGGGAAGAAAGGGAACGCTGGTGAAGATGAGCCAGAAGTTACTCTATAACCTGGAGTATTGCTCAATAGGGAAAACCTGACCGAGCAAAGCTCTGTCACAACTGCACTTCAGTGAGATAAGCAACAGGAATGCACATTATCATGTGAAATATATTTAAATCGACCTGGTGCTACATGCGTGCTCTAGACCTTGGGTTAGTGTTTAAGTTCTCTATGCCTCTAACTCTACTATCTGTAAAACAAACAAACAAACAAACAAACAAACACCAAAAAGCAAAAACAAAAAATAGCCTGAAGTAGTGGCACATACCTTTAATCCCAGCACTTGGGAGGCAGAGACAGGTGTATCTCTGTGAGTTTGGAGCCAGCCTGGTCTACAGAGCAAGTTCCAGGACAGTCAGGGCTATAACTCAAAAACAAACAAACACTGGCATGGTGAAATATACCACTACCTACTTTATAGAGTTGGAAGGATTAAAAAATAGATCTGGAGTGATCCTGGCACATAAGGACAGCAGAAGCAACATTCAACCGAGTTTGAATGTTTCAAACATAAAGAAATTATTCCAAAAATGTGTGTCTGAAGTGAGAGAGATGGCCAGCTATCTGATCTATTCATATCATGTACTTAATGTTGAGCTGCAACACTAGACACCATAAGTATTACAATTCCTGTGTCAATTAAAATATATTTGTAAAAATAAAGAGCAACAACAGTCACTGTTATTGCTGCTGCCTGTGTGCTGAGTAGTGCTCAATTTGAAAAAACACTTCTCATTTGTTACACTTGTAAAATCTGTCTTATTTAGAGAGGAGCAAAAATCACCGATGAGTATGTAAGTGAATTTAGTAGTATTAGGATACTCATGCCTGTCTGAATAACACGTGCATTAAGATTTATTAGTTTTATTTTATGTGTATGTGTGGTTTGTCTATATATGTGTATGTGTACCACACGTGTGCAGTGCCCCATGGAGGTCAAAAGAAGGCATTGGATGCCCTGGAACTGGAGTTATAGACAGTTGTGAGCTGCCATGTAGGTATTGGGAATTGAACCCAGGTTCTTTGCAAAACAACTGATATTCTTAACTGCCGCACCATTTCTCCAGGCTATAATTGTAAAAGTTCTTAAGAGAGGACTAAAGTATGCTCGAGAGTAACAATTACACTCTCTGAGTTCTATTACATTGCCTACACTAGGTAGGGTACAAGACTTCACTGAAAATTTACGTGCTGTTAAGACCTATCAAAATGAACTTGTACTGTTTGGGTATGGTGCAGGATGGAGGAAATGAAGGAAATGTTTTCAACATTAAAGAAGGCCATGGAAGCTAGGGATTAGGGAGCCAGGGGAGACATGGAAAGAGATTTAGATGGACATTCAGGAATCTGGAAGCAGGTGCCCATTTGCTCATATCTCCTTCATTTTACACCTTCTCTGGTCATTATGAGCAACACAGATTAGAGAGAGTCAAGTATGGAAGATGGAAATGGATTGGGAGGCTGTAGGAGAGTGGCCCACTGACCCAGTGCTGGCTTAGGAAGAACAGAGGTGATGGAGGTGGGGAGAGAACTCAGAGCACATTTTTGGAACTGGAATCAGCAGGTCTCTGTGCCAGCTGAGTAAAAAGAAGAATGTTGAGGGGACTCCTAGAGTTTGGGGTCACAGCTCACTTGTCTAGCATGTGCAAGGCTCTGGATCCTGACCCCAGCATAGAAAACAAACAAAACAAGCAGAGATAATGTTGGCCAGCCATCGGGTCTGAGGTGCTGGGTAGATAGTGCTGCCACCGACTGGAACAATTAATCTACAGGAGAATGGGATTCAGTGGGGGAGATGATGCTGTGGAGTCTACTTTCAGAATCACAGAAACAAAACAGAATTTTATTCCAGTACATTCTGGAAAATCTTATAGTGTAACTAACTATAAATGTATTTTACAACAAATTCACAGTTACCTCTGTTATGTGCATAATGCATTATATATACATATGCGTTTGTGATAGTAAAGAAGTCCAGATGATTCTGGGACTCCCTGTGCATGAGGAATTTCCAATAATAAGACAAAATCTCAATGGAGCATCTGATGATTTCGGAATGCCTTGATGGTTAGTTCAGCTCCATTTGAACCTGCTATTCTGTACAGATCAGAGATTTCTCATGATGTTTCACACTGACTGGTCTTGATTCAATTTATTTTTTTAAAAAGAGTCTTCTTGGCCAGGCATGGTGGCGCACGCGCCGCCTTTAATCCCAGCACTTGGAAGGCAGAGGCAGGCAGATTTCTGAGTTTGAGGCCAGCCTGGTCTACAAAGTGAGTTCCAGGACAGCCAGGGCTATACAGAGAAACCCTGTCTCAAAAAAGCCAAAAAGAAGGCTGGTGAGATGGCTCAGCGGATAAGAGCACCCGACTGCTCTTCCGAAGGTGATAAGTTCAAATCCCAGCAACCACATGGTGGCTCACAACCATCCGTAACGAGATCTGGCTCCCTCTTCTGGAGTGTCTGAAGACAGCTACAGTGTACTCACATATAATAAATAAAATAAATCTAAAAAAAAAAAAGCCAAAGAGAGAGAGAGAGAGAGAGAGAGAGAGAGAGTCTTCTTATGTTTATATTAAAATGGGGGGTGCATACCTGTAAGAAAATTGAACAATATGAAAAAACGCTTATTTTTAATAAATCACAGGAGGTCCAAGTTAAGCATGTGACTAGCTAACAGAGTCCTTTACATAAGTATTTATTGCAGATAGATGTTTACTGAGCTGAGATATAAAGGAGAAGGAGGAAGAGAGAGGATAGGGAAGAAGGGAAAGGGAGGGGAGGGGAGGGGAGGGGAGGGGAGGAGAGGGGAGGGAGAAAAACATCCTGGATCTCTCCTTTAACAAATCAGAGGCTAGTTTATAAAGGAAAACATACCATTTGGAAACATCATAAATATAACAAGAAAGATTTCTTCTCAATAACGCATAAAAAGTTCTCTATCATCACCCCTTACTACTTTTAAAGGAGAGTGGATGCAGAGACCACCCCACACTCACAGCACAAAGGTCTATAGCAAGTGGTCAGGGTGTGATTAGAACCCAGGACACAGATATCTAGATGTTTGGGAAGCTTCGTGTTTTCAAGCAGCTGACCCTACCAAAACTATGTCAACTACTTTATATCTGAATTGTATGTACTTTATTTTCTAGAATATCTGAAATAGCTCAACAGTTGGATTTCATGTGTTCTCTTTAGGAATTTAACATTTCTCCATTTAAAAAAAAGTTGGAAAGTGCAAAGAAAGCTGAGCTTGGGAGTAACAGCCGAGGCCTGTGTTCATGGCGACTCTCCACATTGTCCTATACGCACACATTTCCCGTGTAGTCGGCAGTACATTCCCTCGCTCTTTTCAGTGTGACCAGCTCTGCCTGATGAGCTATTCACCTTTATGAGCCCCCAGCTCCCTCATTTGCAAAATGGAGCAACTGAATTAAATGGTCTATGTGGGATTTCTTCTTGAACTATCTTTCTGCAACTTTATTGCTCTCCGGGAACGAAGAGTTCAAACCCCATGGGAACTGGCCTGACCGCCCGCTCGGTGGAGGTCATCCAAACCTGATTTCCACTCAGTTTGGTTTGGGCACTCCACTTCTAAATTGGCCTGGGAACGTCTCTAGAAGTTACCACTGGATGAAATAAATCCATCAAGGGAGGCTAATTAGCAGGAATACAGATGCCAGCAGTCGCTTACCTCGGGAGCTTCATGAGGAGATAGGGAAATGATTCTCCCCGGACCTCGAAAAAAGTTCCCCGGATTTGGCACATGCATGGGGGCTGGGTGCCAGAATGAAGGGCGGAGGGGTGATGACTGAGTCTCTTTCTCTGAGAAAGTGTGATTCCCAAGAGTGCCTCAAGTGACAGAGATCTGATTCCCCTGTACCCTTCTGTTCAGAAGAAAGTTAAGCTCTGAACCCTCAAAATGCTGGCTTCTACAGCCGGCAGTCCACAACCATCATTTCTCTTGGCTCCTGGGAACATCCTTCCTCTCCATAAGCCTTTTCCCGCTGGAGACTTTCCCCCTCCTTGAACAGTTGAAGTCCGGTCCCTTCAGGACAAGCCAAGACATAATGTCCAGACCCATTCTTCTGCTGTCACAATGGACCTGAGCTGCCTTCCAGGGCCCCATAGATGAAGAGTGAGTGACTACAGTCCTGTAGAGGGCCTACAGACCTCGAGCCAGGCTGCAAACATACGCTCGGCTGATGCCACTAGATTTCCGGAGCTGCGCAATGCACCCACAAGTATCTTCAAGTTCTGCTGCTTCTGGAGATGGCCTCCAAGACAGAAATAGGAACCCAAGGAAGATGCAGCATCCAAGCCAGCCAGCTGATTTGCCAGAGTTTGCTGGTGGACTCGAGGCTGTTTGCTGCTAAGGGGCTTTCACAGTGCCACATTCCAGGGCTGCCGTATAATTTACTTTAAACACAGAGTGGCACTTAACCACGCCACTGTTTGTGTCCAAGTCGGCACTCAAAGGAAGCTGCCTTTTAAGCCTTAACTTTTTGAAGTTACCTCACCACCACACGTGACTTCGGAGGCCTGGTTATTTGTGCTTGAGGGGGTGACTCAAAGGCTCTAAGTGTGGCGTTAGACCTGTAGCCTCCCTAAGGGAACAGGCCTGCTACTCCCACTGATCCAACTTTGCACAGGGCTACAGACTTTCTGCCTTGCCGCTTTGCCTGCTCCTGGCAGTGCTAAGCTGCTCCTATGCGACCCACCCGAGGCCAAGCTACTGCCTGGATCAACTTCCTTAGTGCCACAGCATGTCAGAATAGCTTGTGTCACCCAATTGAGCTTCCGAAAAGACTTGAATGTCTGGTTGCTCCACCCTGAGGGCTGTTCAGGGAGATGGGCAGAGCCTCATGAGGACTCACATGTCTGGGATCTCTACCCCCCCTCCCCAAAAAAAAGCCATCCACAAAAATGATTCATTTCAAACCATTGGTTTAAATGTATGTAATTTGGAAACACTGATGGTATAGAAAACATAACAGAGCCCTCCTTGCAAACCAGTGTAAGTAGGTCAATATGATTACCCCCACTTTACAGTTGGGGGACAGAATCTACTAGGCATAGCTAGGAGTGAACGCTGGCAGAGGTGCTAAAGTTAGAACTGAAGAGACTTCCCATCTGGGTCAAGCTCACGTGGTCACAGAGGGACCAGCGCAAAGAGGGTGACCATGTCGTGCATCAGGTAAACCAGGGCTGTTCTTTTAGAACACAACAGGACTCACTGGCCACAACTAACAGGTACAGCTCACCTGGCGACCAACACGTGGCGATTTCCCTGCATCCTTTGCCAATGGGTGAGTCATGAGGTCAGTGAAACTGCACACCTCGGATTGCCCAGTTGAGAGACTCTGAGTGCTGCGCTGGCTGTCAGTAGGGAGGGTACAGAAAGACTCCAGTCAGGAAGCATCCTCACAGAAGCACTTACAGGCACTTCCCTTCGATGAAGTTTCCCATCACCAATTATTCACTTGGTGGTTTGTTTGCCATGTATGTTTTTATTCTTCTTCCTGGAAATCAGCGCCGTGGTTAAGAGTACTTGCTGCTTCCTGAGGAGCCAAGTTTAGTTCCCAGCATCCGTGTCAAACGGCTCACAATCACCTGAAACTCCAGCTCCAGAGGATCTGATGCTCTCTTCTGCCCTCCACGGGAACTCACACATATGTAGTGTATATTCACACTAACTTGGACACACACATTCAGATAAAGAAAAATTCAAACAAGGTGGGTGGTGGTGTACCCCTTTAATCCCAGCACTCTGGGGACAGAGGCAGACAGATCTCTGAGTTAGAGGCCAGCCTAGTCTACAGAGTTTTAGGTCAGCCCCGGCTACACAGAGGAACTCTGTCTTAGAAGAAAAAAATCCTTAGTTTTCTTGAAAATACAATGAGAATAAATAATACTTGGTCCTCAAAAAAAAAAAAAAGAGTCAAATCAAAATATTTATGTATTTATTTAAACAAAGTCTTGCAATAATATAGTGTAGGCTAGTCTTGAATTTCCAAGTGCTAGGATATAGGGTACCATTAAGCCAGATGAAAACTTAAAGTAACTGACTGGCCTCAATACACAAGTGAAGTCAGTGCTCTAGCACATGGAATGCAGGGAAGGACTAGACTGGTGTTAAAGAAAACAAAAACCATCCTGGCGGAAGTTCTGCTCATGTTTTAGGAAATGGAATGCAATTTTAAACACAGAACCTTTGTCTGGATGGACCAGTCAGCCCTCGTGATTCCGCACAGTCAATCAGGGAAATGGTCTTAACAGGGACTCTTTGAATTCTACACACCCAAACACTCAGATATAGTAGATTGTGAAAACTCGACCCCATGTCTGAATACTGGCAGTACACGAATCACCCCTTCCCCTCCCAGTTCCGTCAGTGACTTTTGCCAAGGTCAAATTCACATTCTGTGTTTCCCTTGCTGACAAACCCTCTTCAGGTTCGGTGACTTTTCCTTCTCTTTCTCAAGATACCGCCATAAGCTCTGCCCATTGTGGCTCCAGGACACTGTGGCCACTTTGTTCCCAGTCCCAGCACAGCTGCTGGGCTGAGGAGCCCGGCTGACTCCTGTTGTTGTCACTAGACTTGGAGCAGTCTAAGCATAAAGACTACCTTTGTTGTGTTGGGTGTAGACAGTGGGGAAACTGCTCAATAAGGAAGCAAGTGAAGGAAACCAAGTATCAATGCACAGCACAGGCAGGGCAGGAAACAGAGTCGCAAATTTTCCCGTCCACTCTGTTCTGCAGGTTCAAAAACTGCAGACCTTCCTGGGAACCTTGTGGCTATTGCTAGTCAAACGTTGGGGTACAGGAAAAATTCAAGTGTCTTGGAGATGCTGAATAACACATAAAAGGTAAACTGGGCTTGTCAGTTTCAGAATTGTCCTTTCTTCGTTCTTAGCTTTTAAATATTGTAGTCTTCCTAATAGTGAGATGACTTGTAGGGGGAGTACATGTGAGACATTCTGTGTGTGTGTGTGTGTGTGTGTGTGTGTGTGTGTGTGTGTGTTGTGCTGTGTTCTTTCTATGTCTTTCATTAAATGAACTGTGCTGGGCTTTATTTAGCCGGTGAATCAGAGCATCGTCTGCTGCCGCCGCCGCCCCAGGAGCCCACAGGGATGTTTTTCACTTAGCCTTAAAAACTTCAATGCCAAGACAGTCAAACATTAGCACCAAATATTTTACACTCCACAAGTTAGTAAAATGAATTTTTAAAATGCAAATTGGAGCTAAGGGAGGTTGGCAAGTTTTGTCTGGGACGCACGCTTGCCTATTTAATGCCATCTTCAATGATGATGCAGTCCAATCGTGTACAAACTTAAAGCTGTGTGATTAAGCCCATTAGAAAGCTTTGAAATGTTCCAGATAGGAGAAAAAAATTATACTGATAATAAAAGTTACATTGTATACCTTGCGACCTAGAAAGACAGTTAGCATTAGTTCTCCTGTTAGATAGAAAAGCCAACATTATCATGATCTTAAGGCACCACCATTGCCTCTGTCTCAAGCATAATGTGAGGCTTGAGGAAAACGCCACCAGCAAGACTGATAGTTAGACTCTGTGTGTGCTAGTGGCAGAAATGAGAGGGCTCTATATCTTTCTCAGAGTTACAAAGGAACCCGGGAGAGGTTGAATAATTTCTATGGTTTGAATTTTTTGAGAATCAATGAAATAAAAACTGAAAACAGAACCCAGTATCTCTAATATATCTGCATTTATCCCATGGCCCTTTTAGAATCTCCCTTTTCTCTCTTTCTTATTTTTTTTAAATGATTGTTTGTTTGTTTGTTTGTTTGTTTTTTAGTGATGTCATATTCTAAACAAAGCAGAAAGCAGTGCCTGTACAATGCTTGCCTACGCTTTGGAACTGAATTGATTCGGTCTTAGAGAACTATTATTAAATATGTATACATACACATGTACAGTTTCATGGCTTATATGCTGTTATATGTATTTCTATAGCCTTCGCATTGTTTAGCACCTTGGGACAAACCCCGGCACTCTGGACAGCAGTGGTGCACAATGGTCACTCCTCACTCCAGGTCTTTGTAAAACACACGTCCCTCTCTTCAGCTTACCCAAATCTTGCCTTCTTTAGCTCCCCATTTAGCACCCATGTTAACCCTCTCATGTTAACTGTGGCCTCATCTAATTCCCTAGCACTTCCTATCAGATTCAGTCTTTACAGAATTTAATACTGTTCTTCTCTCCTTTCATCTGGACTAAATTGTGAGATCCCAAAGAACAAGGTTTGTGTCTTAGTGTTTGGGATTGTCCTGTCCTAGGTTTTCACTTGGCATTAAGGATGCGGGATAAATATTTGTGTGTCTAATCCTTGGTGGTACTCCAAGGTCTGATGGGGAAGAAGATAACACAGCGGAGAGAAAGAACAGGCATTTGCATCCAACAGAACGCTTTAACCTCTGTGGCTGCTGTTTCTTTGTTGTTGCCATGGTATAGGCATTACGATTCTCAAAGGAAAGAGAAGAGTACAGTGCCTTCTATAGAGAGATTATGGATCAGATGGAAGCTCTGAATGCACCAAGGTCTAGAAGAAAAGTATCCTCTATGTACAAGCAGGCCAAATAGATTAATATAGTTTTGAGGTATCTCACATTCAGGGAAATAAAAATTATGAGTAACGTTATTTGAACTCAGGAGAAGAGAGGAAGGAGACCAGGAAAGGCTGCAGTTGGTGGCAGGTTTGCCTGTGTGACGTTTTCTCTTCATCGTTAAGATCTGGATGAGGGTTTTCTGCAGTGACTGCAGCACCAGGCACATCGTAAGGAAAGGTTTCCAGGAAACTTGTTCTGCCAATCACTCGTTCACTGTCAGGATTTATCATTCTCTCCAAGCTACTCTGGTATGATGTTAAATTAAGACAAACTCTAAGACACATCAAGGGGAGATATTAAAGGAATTTGCCCTAAAATGATTTACCTTGAGTCACGTGACCAGTTTTGGTTACTTAGAATCTATGCAGAGGTGCGCTGAGTGATAATGGCCTTCGCCTTCAATCCTTTACCCTTCTGCAGTGGAACAGACCTTTGCATTAAATGTAAGCCAAACAAAGCTGTTTCTTTACTAGTTCCAGTTGCCCGATATCCTGCACACAAATGGTCTTTTTCTTTTCAGTCACACCAGTGATTTCCAGCAAAGGCAAAGTCTGAACCATTCTTGTTGACTAGACAACCTACAGCTGAGACCTGGGTGAGTGTACTGGTTCAGAGAGTCTGCTGAGCTGGTGATCAACGGGTGACAAGCTAATATGGGGTGGGGGCTGGGAGGAGGATGTGGCCAAGGGCAGAGATCTACAAGGACCTTGCCCCACTCTTCTCTAAGGGATACATTCCTTTGTCCTCTCCTGGCCTCCATCTCCAATGAGGATGACTCTTTTGTAAGACATTTACCACTGTGAGGTTTAGTTGGATGCACCAGGCAGTGCGTGACAAAGGACAATGGTTTAAGGGTCAGAAAGACCAGGGCTTGAGTCCTGCCTGTGCTATCAGCTACCACCCCGAGCAGAGAACCCTCGTTTGGTCTCGTCTCTCTCATCTACAGAAATGGGGATAATTGCTGTACACACTATGTAGGGTTTGGTGAAGATTAAGCAAGGTGCTGGGGCCATCATGACTGCTTGATAATTATCAACTATAATTTTCAAAGTACTATAAGCTCCTTATGGTAAAAGGCTCACATAGTTCAAAATCCCAATTATCCCAGATAGGCTTGCGGGACCTTTTCAACTTTAAGTAGGCTGCATTTGTAGCCAAATGGGCTGATGTTTTGGATGACTCACACAGTCTCTGACTACTCTTCTTGTCTTTGGAACTGTACCCACGTGGGCTGGGTGGAGCTCAGCAGTAGGGCACTTGCTCCATATATACAAGGCCTTGGCTTCAAGTGCCAGCAGACCAAACAAACAACAAACCCCGCACCCTCAGTGCTGTGTGGATCTATCTGCACCACACAGAGCTCAGGATCTCAGTGCTGTGTGGATCTATCTGCACCACACAGAGCTCAGGATCTCTTAACAATTGTACTTGGAAGAACTGAGACTGGCGGGACCAGGTAGCCCGTGCCTTTAATCCTGGCATTCGGGAGGCAGAGGCAGGAAGATCTCTTCTGTGAGTTCCAAGGCAGCCTCGGCTACACAGTGAGACCTTGCCTCCAAAAGGCAGAAACAAGAAACTGAGACTGGATAAAGTCGTACGTAAGAAGGCATGACCAAAGTCAAGACCTGAGCTAGATTCCGTTCACTAGTCTTTGAGATTCTCAGCCACATTTATTTCCTGCTGTAATGTTCATCACAAATGAGTAGTCCCGGCTCCCAGCTTAGGTGTGTTTGTAAGGCCTAGAAAGACATTTCATAAGCTTCAGATGTGGCACAGAGAAACAGCCACATGAGAAGGCCTCTCCAGATAAGACTCCTGTGCACAGATGCCTGAGGAACATCAGACGAAAAAGCCTGGACCGTAGAAGATCATTGCAAAGCAAACCAAATCAAAGGTAGGACAGATAGAGGCTATAAGGCCAAGACAAGAAGTGGCAGCTGGGCGTGGTGAGTACCGGTGCTCAAAAAGCAGGTCAGGTGGTACCTGCTCTGCTATTTCCAGACTGATGTTAAAGGCCAGGAGTGGCCAGGTGTGGTAGTACAAACACACCTTTAATCCCAGCACTCGGGAGGCAGAGGCAGGCGGATTTCTGAGTTCAAGGCCAGCCTGGTCTACAAAGTGAGTTCCAGGACAGCCAGGGCTACACAGAGAAACCCTGTCTCAAAAAACAAAAACAAAAAAAACAACAACAACAACAAAAAGCCAGGAGTGGCTCTGGCAGCTCTCTGCTCCCTGTGTCCTTTCTTTTGGGCTTAGTTATCCCTCAGCTCTGTCTGTTTCTCTTGCCTCTCTGGGCTTTACTCAGTTTTAAGGCTGCAGCCCGTGAGCCGTTACCTGCAGAGCTAGAGAATAACTGGAAGACAGAGACTGTCCACTTCTAGGAACATAAGATGACCGTGAGCTTCCTCACTGCTTGGACCGATACAACTGATAAGGAGGACGTTATGAGTGATAAAAAAAAAAAAAAAAAAAAGACATTCTGAGCAATTGGGAGCATAATTGTAACGTCATACATTTTGCACAAGGAAATGGTCTAGAAACTTCTTAAAGTTGTATAATTATCACCACAGTCCAGTTTGGGAACAACTCCAACATCCCCCAGATGTGCCCCATGACTGTTTTCTAGTCAGTCCTGTCTCTTACCAGAAGCCATGGGCAGACTCTAATATATTCTGTTTCCATCCGGTTTCATGAACTCGTAGTCTGTAATTTATTTCTCCCTTCTTACACTGAGTACAACAGCTTTAAAGTTCATTCATAGTGTCAGCTCTGTGCACCTTTTATTCTGAGTAGACTTCCCTTTCTCCGCACCAAGTTATTTCCAACTGGCATTGTTAATGATGCCGCTAAGAATACTCACACAAGCTGGGTGGTGGTGGAGCCTTTAATCGATGTGCTCCATGGGCAGAGGCAAGCAGATCTCCGTTCAAGGTCAGCCTGGTCTATAGAGGTAGTTCAGCCAATGCTATACAGAAAAATCCTGTCTCAAAAAAGAAGAGAGAGAGAGAGAGAGAGAGAGAGAGATTGAGAGGGGGGTTTTGGCTGGGTGATATCATAAGTTTAACTTGATAAAACAAAAACAAAACTTGCTTTCTGGAATGAAAAGAATCCCTCATTCCTGCTAGCCTTGTATGAGGAGGGTTCCAGTTGCTCTATAGGCTTGCAAGTCTTTGTGTCTGTCTTTTTAATGATGCTCACCCGGTAGGGTCGTAAGCCTGTACAGTGGCACACGTCCATTCCTCAACATGACACCACACAGGTTGAAAAGTGTACGTAGTCATCAGAAGAAAGGGGCAAAGAGACCTAGGAATTGTGGCAGATGCCGGAGGCAGGTCTTCCCTCTGCAAACTGGTCAGTTGCTTCTCTACGGAAAGCCTGTTCTGTTTCTGCAGACTGACATAGGTCCTTTCAGGATAAGCTTCTTACAGCCTGCGTTGTTATTTCAAAGAAAACAGAATCAAGGAAATAGTCTGTTCTTGATTTTCTTCTCAGATGATGAGATTGGATGAAAGTCTGAGATGAACATTTCCACATTCCGCAACACAAAACTTATAATCCCTAAGAGAGTGTTATAATCATCATTTTCCAAGTGAAGAAACCCAGGCACAGAGAGGTCGGCTAAATCACAAAAGGTCACACAGATAGCGAATGAAGCTGAGATTCAATCCTACATCGTTTAGTTCCAAGCTGGAATTCACTATGCCAAGAACAAACAAACAGAGCAGGACAATCTTAAGGATCAGGGGGACTTTAATGGAAAGCACATGTAAATGTCAACTGAGGGAACTCCGCTCTGGGCTTCTCAATGGCCTATTATCATCCCTCCCATACACAGCAGTTATCTATCTGGTGGTGCGGGATTTCTCACTTCCACTCTCTGATGCTGAACGTGATGCAGAGTTCAAGCCCCCTCCGGGACGGAGAGTCCAGCTGGAGGCTCCAGGGGGAATGTGGAGGAGTGGGATTCCTGCTTGTGAAGACATTTTCATTCTCCCAGCTAAGATTGCCAAGTTAGTGCAGGAGAAAAGCCGCAGAGTCATTTTTACCACCCAAGGTGAGAAACCAAGAGGCTCCAGAATTAAACTGGTACTTTTTTTTTTTTTTGAATAATAGTTCTGCTTCCCTTGGGTAGGAAGAACTTTTACTGATGTCACTGCCGCCCACCACCACCTGGCATCTCTGTGGTGGCTCTAGGAAGGGATGGTGTGCGTGGAAGAAGTTATGTGGCCTCTCTGGGCGAAGGCTGTCTGGTTTGATTGGCTCCCCTATTCCTTACAGAATCAAGTCGGGGGCTGTTCATGCTTAGTTTGGGATTGTGAGAGAAGGGACAGAAGATGAGAATATGAGTAATAGACTAGGAAGTAACATTTTCTTGATATTACGGCCAACACAGATTCTGGTAATTGAGGATTACTTGTGTGTTTAACAATTAAAGTCTTTAAATTGAAGGACTTTATGTTAAAGTCCCAACTCTGGCAGAGTCTTATAGCTTGGCTCATCTTGTATACTTAATAGCTCTTACCTTCTAATGGGACAAAGCTACTAGCTAACACTGGGGCCTAAGAGTGAGGGGAAGGACTGAAGAGAAACTTCAAGTTGTTCTGCTAAAACAGTTGTTATTGTGAAGTTAATAAATGTAGCGATGTGGCATAGATCAAACTGCTCCCAAACTGTGTCCCAAGAGAGGATCTTATGGGCTGAGCAACCCCAACTCCTTTATAAGTTTGAGGAACACTGAGTGAATTCCTTGTTGGGTACCAAACAGAACACATTCTTGAGCAGTGTCTAACCATCTTTCCAGACCCGCCCCCCCCCATGATAAATTTATAAATGCTGATTTATTTAGCTCTGAATCTAGGAAATAAAATTGACCAGTGCTTGGACTGGGAGGGAGTCTACTAATTCTCATTCTCTGTCCTTCCACGCTTCCATGGTTTTCTGGTTGGGAAAGTTGAGGCACTGGTTGCTTCCAGCCTGCTACAGTCTATATATACCTTATCTGACCATCACAGTCTGGGACCACATCAAGAGTCTATAAAGCAGTGACGTCACTGTGTGAGCTAGCCACGATGCAACAAGCAGCCCATCTATTGACCAGATGTGCCGAGTAAGGCAAGCTGCAGATGCCGGCTCAAAGATCAACCATCTCACTAAACAAGTAACTAACACAGCCTGTTCCCGATGATTACTTCCGATGTGTTTGCTGTTTGTACTACAAACACAGCTGCACATCTTTGAATTAAAAAATGAGAAAGTGAGTAATTATCTGCCCTAATTAGAAGGTAACCATAGAATTATAATAAAAAAAAACCAATGCTGTGTTTTTACAAGTAGAGCATGGTAAATCAAATGGTACGGATAATAACTCTAATCAATTTTCACATCTGGACCTAAAAACCAAGGTCCTGAGAAGGAACTGAAAGGCTGGGAGCTAACAGTAAAGTGGTTAGGTATTCCACGTGCAGAGCAACTTTCAGAAGCAGCATCTTGACACGCCTTCTCCCCCTCCACACCTGCTTTATGTTTATAAACAATTGTTGGATGGACGGAGAAAGTCAGCACCTGTAGTCTGTGCTATGAGTTCAATCCTCTGTATTCTTAAAACTCGGTGTCATCATGTGTATGAAATGTCAGAGCTGAAGACTTAGAGGTTGGGTTGCGTGGGACCCTGAGTGCAGCCCACACTGTCCCCAAGAAGAAAGTCCAAATGAAACAAAGAGAGCTCTTCTAAGCACGACAGCTTGTATGGCCAGTGCAAAGTAGGTTGCAAGAGCTGACTCTGCAGCCTGAGCCTCTATGCTTACTATTATTTAATATATGTATGTGGGCTGCTTGAGTTACTTAAATGAATACATAACCACACTGAATATACAAGTACATTTTCATACAATAAGATGATGCATAACTATCACTTAAAAATATTTGTATCTTGTCACATATGGTAGACTGCACATACTCTTCTTACCATGCTTGGGAGACATCCACCTAGTTTAAGTGAAGCTAGAATAAAAAAATACACAGCCCCTTTGCTAAGAGGAGACATGGGGGTAGGGGGAAGTCTCCCCTCAATGGAAAGGACTATGCTGTAATGATGTGTGCCTGACCTAGCATGGTGTCTCAACCATATTTGGCATGCAGTGAGTATCTCTTTGAATAAATGAATGGATGTTTATCATATCTCTGAATTATCTCTATTCCCCTATTCCCCAAACTAATTATTTGTCAAGGTGAAGGCTTTAATCAAAGCTCTTAGCCTAAGAAAATTAAATTGCTGGGCTTGGCCCCTTTTGTAGGAAATGCAAAACTCATGAAATTCAAATCCTCTTGAGACATCCAAACACATTTCATTTACCTTTTTTTCCCCTTTTCTTAAAAACAAAGGAAAATTTAAAAGATTAATGTATTAGCCTTTTAGCAAGTCAAAACAGAACAAAACAAAAAACCCCTAGAGAAAAAAAGTAGAAAACTCTCTCTCTCTCTCTCTCTCTCTCTCTCTCTCTCTCTCTCTCTCTCTCGTGAATCTGGATGTATCTTGTAACAGTTTAGCTGAAAGAATGCAGTGAGGAAAAGCAGACACAGGTCCTGGCACATTGGTTGTTTCTGATCCAGTAAAGTAATCTAATTGCTTCTCCTGTACAAAACGAACATGTTAACTTAGACTATCTGCAAGTTGCTTTCAGGTCTGAAAATAGTTTCCCAACTGTCCTTCGTCAAACAGAGCCTAACCTGTGTTTAGCTTAACAGCTTAGCTTCTTTGCCAGTAATGTTCAGGGAACCTGGCTATGTCCTGTTCTTGGATGCTTTAACAACACAAATGATGGGAACCTAGCTACAGGCAAACAAAATCCTTAGCTGTCAATCAGTATTCCCAGTTGGACAGGCTGTTTTGTTTTGTTTTGTTTTGTTTTGTTTTGTTTTGTTTTGTTTTGTTTGTAAAGGATATTTAGGGGGGAAATTCAAGTGCTCTCATTTTCTTTAATGTTTTAAATACATTTTTACTGTGAGGTAGCATATTTTAAGGTTTGAGAATATAATCTCTTGCATTGCCCAGGTTTGAACCTGGCTTTCGTTTCAGGTAGGGATTTCTTTGTGCCATAGGAAACTTCACTTTTTAAGAAGAGTGATTATTAAATTACAAAGTACTCTGCTTCTCACGTTTATCAGGAGGCGTAAGAGCTAAATGAGACATACTCTAGTGCCTGCTACATAGGGTGACCGCTTGATAAAGCAGCCATAACTAACCTTCTTCATCGTCTCTTTATCTAGAAGAACAGCATTTTGCGGCTAAACCACCGTAAGTTTTGTTACTTTGGGCTGAGTGTGGTGGGTCACACCTGTAATCCCTACACTTTCTAGGCAGACACCAGAGCATTAAGAGTTCAACATCCTCCTCAGCTGCCATGACACAGCAGAGTTGGAAGCAGCATGGGCTACTTGAGACCCCATCTTAAAACACAAACACAAAACCAAAACACAAAAACAAAAACACAAATCTATCCCTTTTAGGTGGGCCACCCTTCTCATGTTGTCCAATTTGTTTCCCTTTTGTAGAACTCATGGAGGGCAGCAGTAGGTCACTGACAGCTCTGCCCACCCCTATCTGGAGGGCCAATGGCCCCTGTCATGATCTGACCCTTTGGCTTGGATCACCCGCTTACCTCACTACCTGGATTTCTGTCTGGCTTTGTGCTGTGGCCCTTTATATTTCCAACCAGGAAGTTACTGCGTGAGATGCCAGTTTGTGTGGAGGATGGCTCAGAAGACCCTTCTGTCGGCCAGCATCTATTTCAGCAAGCTACAAGAGCTGTATCTGTAAGGTCCAGTTTGAGGCCCAAAATGTGGTACACAATGTCTGAAAAGTCTCTCAGTGTGACAAGGTCACATGCTTATTTCCTGTGTGTGCTGTAGTTCCATGTCCCGAGTGCATGCTCAGAGGGAAGCAGTGGAGAGCCCATTCCCAGGACAGCTGAGAAAGACAACTGTAGGGAAGAAAAGCCCTGACTCATTTGGAACCATTTTTTCCCACACTCATAAATACCAGAATAGCAGTTACAGTTCACATTTTAAAATACAAATTTCACTTTTTCACCGAAATAATTGGCCAGAAATTCTTTTTTGTATAAACATGCTTCTGACTTCAGATCAAAAAATAAACATTTTAAGTAAAAGCTTATTGCATCAATATCCTTTGGACCCTGCCGTGACTAATTAATGTGTTCCTGCTTAATATGTAAGTGATGTCAAATATGTCATATGTCATTCCTTTATTTTAGGCACATAGCTCCGCTCTAAATAGAAACATTTTTGAAGAGTAGCCAGCGCGATAGCAGTGCCCAGAAATAGCGTCTGAGTTAAAGCATATGGCGCGCCATCAGCAGAGGGCAGGGCACATTCACAGCTCTTCGCCACCGCAGGCTTCCAGGGCAGTGTATCCCAGGGAAATAAAGAAACAGAACAAGGAAAGCTTGACCCCCTGTCAATCATCAGGGCCAGTCACAGAGCTAAAGAGATTTCATTATAGAGTGGGAATTAGTAGTAAACTGAAGACTACACGCACATGTTGTTGACTTCTCATGTTCATGAATGTAAGCCACACATCCAACTAGGTTTTTTCACATCTATTCAAACTTAAACTTACCCTGATGCCGCCACCACCACCTCCACCACCACCACCATCACCCCCACATGCGCCAAATCTCCCAGGAGATTTTAATAGTTGTCTTTCCTTGAAATTTGGGGATTTTATCTATGAATTCTCCAGGATGCCGAGAGCTGCAGGGTGGTCTGTAAAAAGCAGAAAATGGGTCAAGTTCATTCCAGGGTTAATGATTGAAAGGACCGGGATAGCCTGGCAGCCAAGGCTAGGGGAAGAAAAGTGTCCCGTCTCAATCCTTACATCCTGTATCCACCTGGCCTGTGAGCCTGCAGAGGAGGGTGGTTCTGCATTGTTTGAATTCCTGCGGAAGACTCTCCTTGCTGGGGCCACTTCTCTAGGAGCCACAGCTGACATCAGAGGCTCTGTCACTTTCAGGATTTTACAACATTACTCCAGCAGTGCTACACAAAACCAGAGGACCCCATGGCACTAACGAGGGACTGACAGTTTCCCTCCTGTAACTTGAGTGCTCAAACTCTCTTGTGGCTGTGTTTGAAAGTACAAAGGCTGAGTTCCAAACAGATCACCCAGGGGTGTGGCATCTACTTGAGAGCTGGAGTCTGGCCCTTCCTTTAATCCCGAAGACCTCGGCAAGCCTGAGCTCTGGGGGAGGGAGCAGGGTTGCCAAGCTCTGCTTCTTGACTTCTGCTTGCCAAATAACCTCCAGTGATTCTTTGTAATTATTACTAAACAGGTCCACCCACTGGAAATGGGTTGGGAGTTTGTCCCCAGCCCTTCCTGTTCCATATACATACGTGGGTCTAAATCAGTGAGTGGGCACACACCTTGGGTAATTTCCCCTGAATTCTGATACACAGCTTGCTGCCTGAAATCCCCACACTCTTCAGAGAAGGTAACTGACACTCACCGTCACCCATTTTTTTTTTCAATCAAAGCTAGGTGTTTCCATTTGTATAGACAGAACTGTTCTCTTTTTAAATTACTTGGAAATTCGGTTATTAATGAGTTTTTCAATTTGGGATCATTTTAATATCTTGCTTCTATATTCGTAAAACGAAATACAAGATGGCACCTATCTCCTAGTATTGCTGTCATGATTCATTTATACACAATCAGATTGATGTGGAGGTCTCCGGGGACCAAAGGCAGTTATGCTCTTCACCATGACATTGGTAGCTTCCGTTTCATTATCTTTAGTTGAACAGCTTCTTACTGCCCTAATTAATAATCAATTTTGATTATTCTATTCACATCACAGGAAATTAAAAATAGACAACCTTAATATCTAATAAAATAAAATTTAAAAAAAGAAAAAGAAACAAACAAACAAACAAAAATAGACAACCCTTCCTTAACCTGGCTTGGCTACAATGACGTCAATGCCTTTATTATGATAAAAAAACATTACTAATCACATCTTAACACATTTCCTTGCCCCTACAGATTTTTATTCACTGAAAGGGGGTGGTAAGGCTGTAGTGTCTGCAGCATTTTAAAGCTTCAAATTGAACACTTGATAATCTTGACTTCATTTAAAACTTGCAATGGCATCAGCCTCAACAAGCTGACTGCCGATGTGGTCATGACTTTCAAGTTTGCTGCTGTTGTTTTAAATCAAGATTCTCAGCCTTGTCGCCAGTGCTTGCGTGGTTCCGATTCAATGCCAGCTTTAGAAACCATTGTCAAAAAGAAATCAGCTAATAAATCTAGGCTGGAACTAGACACTATTTTGGCAAGATAATCTGTTCTACAGTTTATAACTATCCTCAAGTTGATGGTCATGAGATCATCAACATACTTAGGTACATAACAGTATCTGTCAATATGAATGTGATAATTTATATAATCAACTTTTGATAGCTCTCGATGATCATTTCAAAATTTAATTGTAAATAATTGAGGATATGGCTCAATGGTAGTATGTTTGCCTACCATGTGCAAGGTCCTGCTTTTAATCCCTAGAAATCAAAAAACAAAGCTTAATTTTATGTACTTAGTGATGGCTACTTGTTTAACATACATACTGTTTGATCTATTAAATACATCTCTGCTGAATCACTTTGTGGGTTGCAAAAACATGAGCTTCCCCTTCAGTGGCTTGGTTCCAAGTTTCCTGTAAGCTCAATCAGGATCCCCAGGTGGATCCCACCCACCCCCAAAACACAGGCATACTATTCTACTTGCATTTACCTTTTAGATCACTGATCTCAACCAGCAGTGGAAATTCTCCATTGTAGGTATGGTCCTCTGTACTGTAGGGTGTTTAGCCATGTCCCCAGCCTCTACCTGCTAGCCTGACCACACCCTTTCTCCTCTCCCCTCCAATGGCTAAAAGCACCTCTCTAGACATGGCCAAATGTTCTCTGAGGACAAAGAACCACCAGAAGTGACAAATTATGAACTTGAAGATTCCTTTGGGTCACAAATATCTCCCACGTCTCAAGTGTTGAGATGCCTTTAAGACGACAAATCTCTCCATAGTGGCAAAGTTTTCAGAATATGCTTGGGTCTGAAAGGAGGAGAGCAGGAGCTACAGGGATTTGAATGTTGTAGGAAAGAAAGATGACACTTCCAATCCTTTGTTACCTCGTCCATCTATTAAGCAAGTGGCCCATGCTTTGGCAGATTAATTGCAGTGACTTTGTGACTAAGGAGGATCTAGGAGATGGGACATATTGGATGGTTAAGACAAAGAGTGCAAATGAAAAGCTCTAGTCTGAGTGATGATGGGTCCTTTTCTGTGTGCTGGGCTTTGATTTGCTTGAGTCCTTAATACCAGACATAGCACTACTTAGTAATTAAATATCTGCTAATGTGCCAACATTTTATGATGGAGAAGGATACTGAGAAGTGTAGAGGTGGAGAGAGTGACTGCCCCTGAGGAAATCCCTGACCACATCTGCACTGGAGGCAGCCAGACCAGAGGGACAAAGAATACGAGCTCAGATTTCCTATGAGTTTTCTGTAAAACTTTGGGCATCTATAAATGAAGATAATGATAGTGATTTCTTCAAAGAACTACTCTGAGGACTCAGCAAGGTCACATTTGTAAGCGTCCTTTATGACTGATGAGCAAGGAGGAAGGCAGGGTTGACAATGGAGAGTGGCAGGAGAAGGGATCTGAAAAGAGCTATGGATTCAACTATATTGAACACCAGGCTGTTTCGCAGAAGGTAGAAAGGGAAAGGGAAAATAGGTGGGAGAGATGCAGGGAGAGGGAGGCAGGGGAGGGGAAGGGAAAGAGGAAGATGAGGAGGAGGGGAGGGGAGGGAAGAGGGGGCAGATGCTATCTAGAAACATCTAAATGGTCTCTGTGCTAGGAAAGCAAGCCAAGCAGGGAAAAATATGAGATTGACCAAGCATCTGTGGGAACACTGATGGACCTGTTGCCTTGGTGACATGACTGACTACTCGTTTATTTGATTTTCTTAGGCTTCCTCGGTGACTTTAAAGCCAAAAAGCAGGGAAAGCAATGGTTGAGTTGACCTTCATTTTGAGGTTATTAGAAAAGCTGGATTAGAAGGCCAAGAGGCCCAGGACACAAAACTACCCTAGGGATTAAAATGAAAAGAAATGAAGCCAAAAACCCAGGGTCTAAACCAAGAGACTGGGAGGGGCTTGGGAACTGCTTGGTCTAGGGAGAGAGGGCAAGGCAGGATGTGGTGGACAGAGTGATGGCAAGGGCTCTGAAGTGAAGCCTCTGACGGTAACTCCACATGGAGGAGCAGTGGCGTGCAAATGGAGGGAAGGCCACTCGTCCCATCCCCTGACCTCCCCACCCCACCATGGTGGAGCTCGAGCCGTTCTGTCCCATCAACATGTTTTGTTGCCAAAGAATTCAGCAATTTGTAACTACCTATAGAAAATGGCTTCAGCAAGCATCGTTGTACGCGGCAAGGCAAGGTGATTAGTCAAAAATGGAGGGAAGACTGAGGGGAGAAACACAAATCTACAATAAAGGACATCAACTGACCCAGGACATTAATCAATCTCCCCTATCTACACTTGAAAGTCTAAACATTAAGTGAGTTGATTGGTGCAAGGCACCTTATTCATGCTGATCAAAATTCCTGTTAAAGGATGCACCTCTTTCCACCAACCTCTGGGGTACCAGCCCAAGAAGCATCTCAAAAAAAATGTTTTTCCTTCCACATTCTCATCTTGACATGCCCCTCTGCTCTCCACAGTACCCTCAACACACAAACACAAGCACATGGTGCCTACGCGTTCTTCCTTCCTCCATATAAGTTATGAGATCCATTCATTCAGTAAATATATGCCAGGCATGTTCTAGGGACCAGGGCCACAGCAGTTAGGGATAAACTACGTGCTCAAGAAAAGCTTAGATTCCAAGAGACAAACACATTCACTGAGCATTTCAGAGGCAAAATGTTATGAAAAGAATCATGAATATCTTATACTGATTTTTATACGTTGGTATTATATGAAATAATCGCAGACTATATACATGTACCCATTATCCTTTAGGACAAGGATAAAAATTATCATGCAATAGGGACCAGTGGCAGAGGAGAAGACTTGCCTTCTGTTTCTCTAGCTCAGGAAACCACAGGAAAACTAGCATGGAGCATACCTATAGTCCCAAACTAGCATGGAGCATACCTATAGTCCCAGCACTTGGGAGGTGGAGGTAGGACGATCAGGCCACCCCCAGCTATGGGAGAAGACAGATACCTCAGAAAGGACACAGAAAGAAACCACACGGAATGTTTGGACTAATTATACACAAATCACAAACAAATTGGTGCTTTTTAAAAGAGTATGTCTCACAAACGCATGCCCCTGCCTTACCTTCAAAGACAACTAGTTAAAACTGGCACTACCCAGGATTTTCCTGTCTCTGTACCTATCAAAAGGCAAAACCTTGATCTGAGGTTTTTGAGAATAATTTCACAATCCATGATTTCTTATTCAAGATCTGAGATACAAAATACCAGAGTTCTTCCCCTAAGAACTAGTGTACAGGCAATCACTTCTGAGTAATTTGATAGGCTATCATTTAAAAAGGAACCGTGTAAGCATTATTTTGCTCTGTGGAAGACATTCTCTGGCATTTCACTCCACACCCAAACTGAGTAAGAGTGACAGTACTGATTTTTTTTTTCTAACTTACAGATGAAGAGTTAGGGATTTTATCAAAACGTCCCAAATTATTTCTCTTATCCAGCAGGGCCTTGTTTCATAATCCGGTTGTTTCTTGAGGCCACACCAATGGTCTTTTGACTTCAGTGAATTTACTCCCTGAGCTCCCATATCTCACTTGTACATACAGATCAATCTCTTTTTATGCCCTGAAAGCCAAGTTTAATAGCAGGTTTGTTATGCTTACGACCTACTCAAGGTGACCAAGTTAAGCCGAGAGGAGCGCAGGGGGTCATTTTGTGATGACCTCTCAACAAACAGCACAGTTGCTGGTGCTCTCTAGAAAACCTGAATTCGCCAAGCAGGAAACACAAGTCCTGAAAGATCAATGTTCCCTTTTCCTACTGTTCTCGATCAGCAGTTGCAGGGACAAAGTGATAAGACAATACAAAACAGCCAATAAAAACTTAGCCTCAAAGATACCACCTATCTGTTATCCAGTGTCTCAAAGTGACTCCTCCTAGGATTCCTCCGACACTTAGAGAAAGCCAGGACACGCCCGAAGCATAAATAAGGCTGAGGAGTCCCTGTCCAGACTCTCCAGGTGGATATGTCACCCATCAGCATGGGGTGTGTTTTCTTTCAGCTTCTCAGAGAGTCTCTGGGGAATCAAGAGCTGAAACACTGCTCTGGGTCTTCTAAGATCCACATGTAGACACAAAAGTCAGACACTAATGAGTTCACGCTGTGGGGAATCCATCCCCACCTCTGCTCTGTTTTCTGTGGTGAGCCCTGTACTGTCCTCCCCATCTGATGTGCAGTGGGAAACCTCACTCTGAGACAGCATCTCATCTTCACAAGGAATCCCTCAAGTGCCCCTGAGTTAGAAGCAGTGTCCCTTTGGCCAGCCCTGCCACTGCCATGTGACCTGCAACTCCTAGAGCTCAGAGCCATCCTCCAAACTAGGTCACATCTTTGCAGGAAAGGAGGACTGGGCAGGGCTCTCCTAGCCTTATGCATGGAGCCTTCCTTCTAACTCTGTAGTATTTGAACATTCTAGTTTTCCAGGGCTGAGACTGTGAAGTTTGTCGTAAAACCGACCATCCATACTGTGTGCGTTCTATATCTTTTACATGCTGCATAACCACACACTGTGTCTCTGATATTCTCATATATGCTGTATAAAACCATGCAGACTGTGTCCTATATCCTGTGCATACTGTATTAAACCAAACTTTGATTTTTTTTTGACAACATCAAGCTATGTATTCCTTCAACTTGTGTAATTTTTTTTCTTTCTCTGACTCCCGAATGCCAGGAGGTACGACATCACAGATGCCTCAGGCCTTATGCATTTTGATGTAAGGAATACATACAGAAAGAAACACAAAGGAACAAAATAGTATAAATTAGTTTTTAAAAATATTTTTAAGATTGAATTTGTTTTGAATTAAATTGTAATAAAAATTAACTACATGAACATTTTCCAGTTCACATCTGTTTTAGTAAGTATTCTATACAAGTACTTTCTAGAATTTCCAGAATTATATGTGAACAGTTAAGATCAGCTCCACATATTGAAGAACAACTTTGTTGGGTTTTTTTTTTTATCTATTATGCATTCTGAGTCTCTTGGACACACTGTCTCCTATATTCTTGTACATGCTGTATAAAACTAACCATACAGACGGTGTCCTATATTTTCATACATGCTATATAAAACCAACCATACAGACTATGTTCTATATTTTCATACATGCTGTATAAGAACCAAACTTTGTCCTTCAATAATCAAGGTATCCTACTTTTAAATACTTTCTCAAATATTACTGAGTAAAGCCAAGCACGGTATTGAATGCCTGTAATCCCAGTTCTTGAGAGACAGAGGCAGGAAGAGACCTCAGTTCAAAACCTACTCAGTTTGCACAGCAAGACGACCCTGCCTCAACACAAACTTGAAGAGCAAGTGAGAATCTAATGAAATTCCCTTTCAGTCTTGTGCTGCTAAACTAGATAGAGATAAATCTTTTGAACTAGTTTGCTCAATAGCGTTAATCCTTCTAATCAATCATTGATTGGTGCATACTACTGAGTATATTGTTTACTCTGTGATTATGTGACTACTGTGTGTCTGTCTGTCTGTCTGTCTGTCTGACTGTCTGTCTGTGTGTTTGTGTACCGGAGCTTGCTGGACTCTAGTATGACAAAAAGTATATCATTATCATGAGCTCAAAGGAAGATCAAAGCTCCAAATCTAAATGGTGTGTAGGTTTTACTGAACACAGACAGGTCACTTTTACAACAGAAAGTAAAAAAGGTCCCAAGTCACATGAGTTGGGACCATCTCTATTTAAATTTCTGAGTAGGTGTTCCTGGTAGAATAATTATATGGACACCTGCAATCCATTTTTTCCAACCTGATCACTAAAATCTCTTTCAGAGATTTTAGTTTGCAGAACACAGTGATAACCCGCTGAGATCAGTAAGGGGATTTACACATTCAGGCAGGAGAGCCGGCACAAAAGCACCCTACTATTTAAGTGTCTTTTATCAAACCTTGTCTTTTATCAGCTACACAGACATTTAAACCTTAGAACAAGCCTGAAATCATTTCATTTAGAGTGTATTTTAGTTTGCTATAAAAATGAATCTCAATAATTACCAAAAGAAAATGTGAGCTTAATTTCTAAGACCTCCAGCCAACGTGATAAATAATCTTTAATTATGGAAATGTATTCTTTAAAAGTCAGTATGTCAAATTGCTGACTTTACTTTTAGACCAGAACTTGGATTTCAGCATTAAAATATAGTATGAATCCCTCCAAACATTGGAGTACACAATAGACAAGAAGACAAAGTTGGTCTTCAATATACAGAACTGATCTTAATTGGTCACCCATCATTCTGGTTTCTGGAAAGCATGTGGACAAGAAATGCTTACTAAAGCAGATGGGATTTGGAAAATGCACACAGAGTTAATTTTTATCAATTTAATTCTAAATTCTAAACAACCAATTCAACTCTTTAAAAAAAACTTATTTATAATATTTTGTTCTTTCTATCTGCATGTATTCCTTACATCAAAATGCATAAGGCCTGAGGCAGCTGTGATGACATGTGTCTCCCAGCATTCAGGAGAAAAAGAATTATCACAAGCTGAGGCCAGTCAGGAATACATAGCTAGACTTTGTCCAGGAATAAGAGAGAGAGAGAGAGAGAGAGAGAGAGAGAGAGAGAGAGAGAGAGAGAGAGAGAGAGAGAGAGAACAAAGTTTGGTTTAATACAGCAAACACAGGATATAGGACACAGTCTGCATTTTATGCAGCATATATGAGAATATAAGACACAGTGTGTGTGGTGGGTTCTATGCAGCATGTAAAGGATATAGAACACAGTCTGAATGGTTGGTTTTACGACAAACTTCACAGTCTCAGCCCTGGAAAACTAGAATGTTCAAATGCTACAGAGTTAGAAGGAAGGCTCCATGCATAAGGCTAGGAGAGCCCTGCCCAGTCCTCCTTTCCTGCAAAGATGTGACCTAGTTTGAAGGATGGCTCTGAGCTCTAGGAGATGCAGGTCACATGGCAGTGGCAGGGCTGGCCAAAGGGACACTGCTTCTAACTCAGGGGCACTTGAGGGATTCCTTGTGAAGATGAGATGCTGTCTCAGAGTGAGGTTTCCCACTGCACATCAGATGGGGAGGACAGTACAGGGCTCACCACAGAAAACAGAGCAGAGGTGGGGATGGATTCCCCACAGCGTGAACTCATTAGTGTCTGACTTTTGTGTCTACATGTGGATCTTAGAAGACCCAGAGCCGTGTTTCAGCTCTTGATTCCTCAGAGGCTCTCTGAGAACACTGAGGAATCAGAGAAAGGACAAGAATTACCACAAGTTGAAGCTAGTCGGGAATTCATAGCAACAACTTGTTATAGATAGACAGACAGACAGACAGACAGACAGACTAAATACGTTTGCCTCTTGACTCTCAGGAGTAAGCTGTAAGGTTATCATGCTTTAAAAGAAAGGCATGCTTCTGGATGCTCTCTTACTCTGTGTCCCTACCTGAAAACACTTTAACCTCTGACCCCCAAGTATTTCTCCACTTAATATGGGGGTATTACAAATGTTCCAAAGCCAAGGTTACATAGTCCACACAGTACATAGTCGTTGCTAATCTCTGGATGATCCCAATATGCTGACAGGTTTGAGAAGGACTGGTACCTAGGCAAACTTCTGTCCCCACAGTGTCTGATGTTCTTCCTGGAAGCTCCAGGCCTGTGCGCTGCTGCCTCAGAGCATGTCTGTCGCAGCACTGAGGATGCTCCAGCTCTGAAACAGCATGCCCATTCTCCCAATCTGCTATAAGATTCAGGAGGCTCTTTAATCTCTGAATCCCAGGGCTGACCCTATACTCCATTGTTGGGAGTACTTAATACACCCATAGACTAGATCCAAAGAAAAACAACGCTAAAAATGCTGACGTTTAAATGCTCCCGAAAAAGTAATCATTGAAGATGTGCAGGATGCATCGCTTGGTGAAGTATTCCACTTCAGAGATACATCATCAGACCAGTGAAAATAAACTAGATCCCATCCTCAGAGGATAAAACCAGACCACATACAGAACTGCATTCTTCATTGTAATGAGCACATTAAGAGCACATCCTGTGATAAGAAACACATCCTTTCTCAGTCCCCTTTAGTTGGCTGTATGCTGCTTCCAAGTGGCATTTTATAAAGTTTATAAAACCGACTTAGATAGCTCGAAATGGTTTACAAAAATATATCATGTAAGAGTGATTATTGTGGTCTTCACACTGTTAATATGACCATTACAATTCAGAAAAAAAATTTACACACTAAATTTTACCACAATCTAGCCCTGGACAATAAGTCTGATCTCACACTTTTTTTTTTTTTTAAAAAAAAGCTCCATAAAATACTTTGCTCTTCTGGTTGCCTAATTGCTTTATAATCACAGTTACGTTTCACAGTCTAACAATATGCTGGTTTTTTTTTTCCTCTGTTAGATTCTGATATATGAAACCTGAAAATAAATCAGATTTAGGAACTCTTTTCCAAAATAGTAATATGTTTCTTATTTGTATGCTGGTTTATCTCATCAGACAGCAATTGATTACCAATTAATACCCAATTTGCACTCATCCTGGGTAAATATAAAAAGAGAGGAAAACATGTCTGTTTTGTACATGCTCACACTCATGGAAGCCAGCAACAACTTACTATTCACGATCTCCAAAATGGAAAGGCTACTGAAAGGTGTGCTAGATAGTTGTTTGGGGTTTTGTTTGGGTTTTTTTGTTTTGTTTCCAAGACAGGGTTTCTCTGTGTAGCCCAGCCTGTCCTGGAACTCACTCTGTAGACCAGGCTGGCCTCAAACTCAGAGATCCACCTGCCCACCTCTGCCTCCTGAGTGCTTGGAATTAAAGGTCTGCGCCACCATGGCCCACCAGGCTGGCTGGCTAGTTTTTATGTCAATTTGACACAAGCTAGACTTTTGGGGAAGAGGGAACTTCAACTGAGACGTAACCCCAACCACACTGGCCTTTGGTGAATTTTCTAATTGATAATTGATGTCAAAGGGCCCAGTTCACATGGAAGGGAGAGGAGTTACCATCCCTGGCTTAGTGGTCCTGCATACATAAAGAAGCAAGCTAAGCCTGGCCAGTAAGAAACACTTTTCCACGGGTTTGGGTCATGGTGTTTAATCACAGCAATCAGCTATTTCAAATACAGCCTTTATGGGTATCAAGTGTTCTTCCTCAGGTGTCCGCACCTACATGAAAAAGCTAGACACTCAGATCCATAAAACACCTAGAAGCTTGTAGCTCTGTGGGTGGCATTGGGGGTCCCCCTTTCCCCGCTTAAGCTGCTAGACACCGCAGCAGGTCCAGATAGGTGCAGAACAAGTGTACTTCGCTTCTTCACCTGACTACCAAAAGGAGCCTCCATTCTGCTTGAGATCTTTGGGGCTATTGAAATTATTTAGGACCGTCTTTTGCAAAGCTCACAGCCACACCGGCCACCTTCACCAAGGGTACACATCATTTTGAGGGCCACAGGCAGAGGCTGTTTCAACCTGGGGAGACAGACTGAGCGGGGGCGGATGGGCTTGGGCGGTACTCACAGCCCACATGTAGGATAAAACCGTGAGGTCGAAGTGGGAGCCTGACGGGAGGGGGATAGAGGAGTCACGAAATCTCCAGTACCGGGGGCGGCCTCTTCTCGCAGGGGCCGCCCCAGTTCCGAATTATTAAACCGCAGCTCAGGTAAAACAACCATCCCCAGGTAACCCGTCTAGGCCTGTGAGGGAGCAGCTAGGGACTAGGGTGTGCGGGAGGATGGGGGGGGTGGGATGAGCGAAGAAGGGGACCATTCGGAAGGAGAGGAGGGCCGACAGTCTATTACCCTCGCACCGAGGCCTTTGTCCCTTCGGGAAAGGTATGCAAAGCACAGTCCACTCGACATATTCCACTGAGTCTAACTCGGTTATCCGATGGCTAGAGGAGTGAAGGCTTCCCCGCGTCCCCCGGTCCCTGGATCTCTTCACCCCTCCGTGGGACTCTTGGTTGGGTCCGGGGCGGGGCGGGGCGGGGAGGGGAGGGCAGCGCTCCACGTGCAGCCGCGATCGCCCAGCTCTCCGCTTCTTCCGCTGCTCGGTCTCCGCCTCCCACTCGGGGAAGGGCGGGGCCTCGGGCAGGGAGGGCGTGTCTCGGGCGGTCTGTGGGCGTGAACTCGAGGGGGCGGAGCGGAAGGCGTGGGCGGGGGGCGGGGCAGCTGCTGTGTTGGTCTGGCGGCAGCAGGAGTGCTGGGAGCTGAGAGTAGGCTCCGCACCGCTGGAGCAGACGCCGGTTGTGAGTCGGATGCCTGGCGCTGTCGACTTTGGAGGTACGCGCGGGAGCGGGCGCCGGCCTGCTGGCCCCCTTTCTGGGACGGCGCGCCCTGGCCGCCGCTGTGCCCCCTGCTGGTCTAAAGTGCGATTCCCGGCTTTGCCGCTCTCGGCGTCTTTCTTCTTTCTCACGGGGCTCTGGGCGTCGGGCACCGGGCGGGCAGGTCGCCTCTCCGCGAGTTGGAGCTCGCCCACGCCGGGGCGGGAGGCCCCGGGCCCCCGGGCAGCTTCGGCTGCGGGGGAAGCGCGGAGCTAGGGGGCTGGGCTCTGCGTTCCTGCGCCCCGATCTCCGAGACTCTGGCTCTAGGGGTGCCTGCCTGTAGCGCCCCGTCCGTGAGTCCCGCGTACCCGAGCGATGTGCGGTATTGCCTGTTGTGCGCGCAGGCCGGGCAGCCCACTTCAGGAAGGCACCCCAGGGCGGCTGTTCGGTATCCCCGCCAGTGCCTAGTGTGGGAAACCCTGAAGGGGGCCTTGGGGACACATGAGTCCCGGGTGCGGCCTGCAGAATTTTGGTTTCTGGAGGAACTTAACACGACCAGGTAAAGGAGACCACTAGCCTCCTCTCCGGGGAAGCGGGGAGGTGGACAGCTCGGGGCCACCCAAGTGAAGTCTATAGGATTTAAACAACACTTGGAGTTCTAGAATGGCTTAGCCTAATGGTGGAGCGCTTTCTTAAAGGCAGGAATACATGGAAAGCTGTCAAAGCAAGCACACACAAAGTTGAGATAAAAGCTGGAACAATTTTCAGACCGTACAGTTGTGTGGCTAGTGTCGGAAGAAATACTGGCTCAGTGGCCCCCTTACACCTTTTGGGAATTTGTTTATTTATTTATATAAGCGGCCAGTCTGTTTTGCTAGCATTGCCCCCCAGGAGCTGTGTAGTGCCCACAGCGAGGAAGGAAAACTTATGCAAGTATTCTCGGCGCGTTTGAACGTGGAAGGGAAAGTGTACCTTGACAGAATTTCCACGCATGATTCCCTCCTTTCTTTGGACCGAGTGGTGTTTGTTTACCGGTTTTCGAAGCATCTACCTACATTTAGTTTTTGCACGAAGTACTCCCTGTTGCCACAGTGTGTAGTTTGGGGATTAGAGAATGCTTTTGGAGAAAACTGCTAGTGGCTTCATTTACCAAGAATGTAAGTCATTTCCTTTCTGTGGTTTCAGGGAGTTGATATTTCACAGCATCAAAAACTCTGTGGGGAAAATTTTCCGTAATACATCTGTCATTTAAAAGGCCTGTGACTTTTGAGTTTTCTTAAGAGCAGTGCATAAATTTAGGCCCGACTTTGTTGAAAGGACAAAAGGAGTTTTTGTTTGTTTGTTTTCTCTTATCCCGAATCTATATTGAGAGTGCTGTAGAAAGTTTTAACAGCCAAGACCTACAAATGGCTTGCAGGATGGAGAGTGGGGGAGGGGAAGAGAGCTGAAAGGAGCAGGAAAACAGATGCCTTTTGCTTGGGTCCTTTGTAGTAAAACTTCTAGCACCTAATCATTTTCCTTGGGTGTGGTTTTGAGAAATTATAGTTTTACATTAAAAATGAGAATACTCCACAACTGGAGGTGGTTGACATGGAAATGTGAGGGTTTTAAGGGGAGGGTATGTTTATAAACATACTGACTTAATATTTTATAGTAAAGGAGACCTCTGGTAGATTATTGGATGGAGAGGGTCCCCCAGGGGATATCCTATATCAAGTTATCTGCAGGATATCTTCTCCAGAAAGCAGACTGGCTGTAATAAGAACTCCCCCCCTTTCCCCGCCCACCTACCAGCTTTGAACTGCTTACAGAAATACCTGCGATCTATCGATCGGATGCCGATGGGCCACACTAATCGCAGTTCTTGCAGGGCTCAAAACATTTTGAGACAGGAAAAATCTTTCTGTCTTTCCCATCGCTTTCTTTTTGGGGTTCACAGGGGTAAGACATCAGTTTCAGATACACAGTCTGAGGGTGTAGACTTGAGATGCCCCGAGCTTTACAGGAAAATACCCAAAAGCAACATGGGCAGGCTGGAAGCCCTCCTTTTAAAACAAAATGCCAGTGTGCTATACAGGTTTTTTTTTTTAAATCTGCCATTCAACTGGGTTGGCTGAATTGGGGGCTGTTGGAGACCATTCCACATTTAACTATGCTTATAAAGCTTTTGGCTTTCAGAACTTATGACATAATGGGCTGTGTAGCCTTTTGTGGCAGTTGCTTGGAATGCAGGTTTCAAATAGAATTGTTTTGGACTGAGCCCTCAGTTTTTAAGAGTTCTGTGTAAATGACTCCTGTCTCACAACTAACTTTCTGATAAAGGAATTCTTTGTAGTTTTCAACTTGGACGTTTTACATTTTGATTTCTAAAACCATGTTTTTTTTCTTTTTCTTTTTTAAAATAAAACCTGCAAACAATTATTTTATTACATGAAAGCCAGTACCAAGAAAAGATTAATTCAGTCCAGATGTAGAAATGTATGTGAATTCTAGATTTGGATGATCTCAACAAGTTTCCCTTTTGTTGATGAGGCTGTCTGGATCCCAGATGGCATCCACAAATTATCCCATAGGCCTGTTTCTGAATTAAAGTCTGAATTTCATGGGCTTTCTCCAAAGTCACTTTAATGTTATTTTATATCTTCTCAAGAATAGAAAACTTTCTAGACATACGCAGCGAGGACTATTTCCCTGTTATTCCTAATTGCGCCTCATAGTGACCTAGTGTAGTACATGGAGTCTGTTTTTGCATGTAAGAGCAGGAGGAATATACCCTTTAGGGTAGCTAGCCTTAAAGAAGGTTGGTTTTAGTTGTTTGAGTCTAGCTTTTTTTTTTTTTTTTTTTTTAACAGGAGTTGGGGCAGGGACAGACAAATTTCAGGTGTTTACAGTCTTCAATAGAATTCAGCTGTAAGAGTTTGTGGCTTCAAGTGTACTTTGTTGTTTGATTAACCTCAACGCTCTGCCCCCTCCTTACTCTAAACAAGCACAGTTTAAATGAGAAAATTGAATGATTGTTTTGTTTTCCTCGAGTCAGGGTTCCTCTATGCAACAGCCCTGGGCCTGGAACTCATTGTGTAGACCATGCTAGCCAGAAGAGAACTGCCTGCCTCTGCTTCCTCTGTGCTTGGGTTAAAGATGCCCACTGCCACACCTGGCCAGACTGATACATTTTTAACCAATCCATTGGTACTCCTCACACCCGGGAAGGACATTTCCAACCTCCTGTTTTTAGGAAGTCTTTGTATGATTGTGGGGTTTGTTTTGTTCTTGTTTTTTGTTTTTGTCTTTTGGTTAGTTTTGGTTTGGTTTTTTTGAGACAGGATCTCACTATATAGCTCTAGCTTGTTCTCTGTAGACCAGGCTAGCCTCAGATTCACAGAGATCCACCTGCCTCTGCCTCCTAGTTCTAGGATACTAGGATGAAAGGTGTGAGCCACCACCTCTGGCTTTTGTTTGACTACATAACTACACATTTGGTAACTTTGCTATGTTCTGGTTATGCATGAAACGTGATTTCTGTAAAGGTGTTTTATGAATAGTGAAATTTTAATTAAAACCCAACTTCTCTAAAGCTGAGCAGGAAAAGTGGTATTGGTGGCTTCTCTGGCTAAACTTTTGTTGAAAGGGCTTTCCAGATGTCCTGGGGAAGGGCTTTGCTGATCTCTGTAAGTAAGAAGAGAGAAATTAAAGGAATAATTTGAGAGGAGCTAGGTAGCAGAATATTGAGCACTGGGTTACTTGGAAAATTTAAGCTTAGAAGGATAAATAGTGAAAAGTCACTGTTGAAGTAGGAAGAGCTTTTTATCTGAAAATAGAAATTAAAAGAATATCTTTCTAGCTGGGCAAAGGGCAAATTCGGAATTGATGTGCCTGGGGGTCTGTATGCTGCCTGGAATGAGCTAGCAATTGATTGTTGTCCTGGAAACCTTGCCTCCCTTAACCTTGATTCACTAGTCTGCTGTTAAGTGGTGTGTATGGGCTGACTGTCATTACTGCTCACCCCCACCCAGCCACATCTCCTGTTGAAGAATGGAAACTTTTGAGTGTAAGTGCTAATAATGGTTATACAGACATTTAATTGGTCACTAGCATTTTAGAAAGCTATTAATACATACTCAATAAAAACTGGGACCAAAGGGTGCTTCAGTAATGCTGACATGATTAGGTCTGGGGTGGAAGTGGGCACTCTGCACATCTCATGTTTCATGATTTAGTAGTGTAATTACTTCTGGTGCAAGTTTGTATATGGCCACTCTTTGTATGCATCGAGTGGAGCCATCGTGCAGTATATCAAATTGATCAAAGAAAGATTACAGAACACTGAGGAGAAAAAAAGAAAAAGAAATTGATCTAACAGCTGGTTCTGTTGCTCCAGGAAGAGAAAAATGTGTTGAAACAATTTCACAGATGAACCAGCTAGAGTCCTAAGGAGGAGAAGGCAGTGTTTACCTGGGGCTTCCCGACTTTGCCTCTAGCTCAGCATTTTCCTGCTTTTCTTTTTCCTGCATGCTCACTGAGGCAGTAAGAAAATAGTAATAGTAAGAAAGTAGGGATTCAGGCATTAACCAGGTGACTGTATTTATCATGTACCCACAGGGCAAGATTCTGATCAAAAGGGTCAGTTTAGATGCAGGGTATCCTTCGTGAATTATTCTGGGGGTATCCTCAGATGCTTTCCAACAATCTTGTGATTTATAGAAAATGATGTTTTATATTAGCATACAGCCATGGTCTCATGAGAGAGAGAAAGTCTTCCCTAAATTAAAGCAAACTCAGGAGCTGGTCACATTAATAGAAATGTAATTAATATTCTCCCCACAGGAAACAGCATGTGCTGCACAGTTTCAGTGGCTGGCTGGCTTTCTTTCACACCTTTTGGTCCTTGCTGGTCCTTTTGGTCCTTATTTCTTTGAATCTGTTGCTCGCTTACTATATATGTCCAGAGAAATGCACAACTCAGAATCATCTGGCACAAAGCTATCTGGGCCAAGGATGGTCACCAGTCCAATTTCTTAGCTAATAGATTAGTTTTAATCTGTTCTTAGATTTCATCTAAATGCAATCACATATAATAGGTTGCTTGGGTTTCTTGTGTATTTTCCCTTTGGAGGGTTACGTGGTGTCTTCTTTAGCCCAACAATGTCACATTATACATAGATATTGGTGTAAGCCTTGGCAGTTAATATGTCTGTTTCCAAATTCTACTGACAGACACTTGGATAGTGTGACTAATCTTCTGATGACTCCAAAAAATTTTGAGTACTTCAGAATTGAGAGCATTAAAAGCAACAGAAATAACTTAAAAATAGGCTATGGAAGGATGAAAGGGCAGGAGCAGCAGCCACGCTGCAGGTTCAGCGTGGAGATCAAGGTTTATGGGTTACAGTTCGAATCGTGTCAGCCAGACCGTGGCCACACTTAAGCTAAGCATCAAAGATAGGGAAAGGGGCCTTAGGTGACCTATCAGCTAACCATCGGTTTTTAAGAGGTGGAATGACTCATACTTAGTCTCACCCTAAGGACCATGGGAGCTTCTCCAGACCTGGTGTAGTCCAGCCAGCAGCTAAACAGATGGGCTACTGTCCAGATCAGTGCAGGTTTTGCCCTGCTGGGGAGAACACAGGGCTGGAGGCCCGTCCTCATTCTCATCTACCTGAAGGCTCAGTGCCTAGAGGGTGGTTGCCCTGTTCTGATTCACTCCACGCTGCTGTGTGGTTCTGCTCAGATGGTCCAACCTGTCAGAATGGATCTGTAGCAAGATGAAGTCTCAGTTCCTCTCTCCCTCTCCACTAGTGTTCCCCACACTGAGCTGTTGGGATTTCACTCTTCCTCCTTCTCCATCCATCTCGTCTTCCTCCTGTCTAGGCTGGCCAGTGAGATGTTGGATTGTAAATGCTGAGTGGGTATCTTGAGGACTGTCTTTATTTTTATTTTATCTTATGTACATTGGTGATTTGACTGTGTGTATGTTTGTGTGAGGGTGTCCAATCCCCCTGAGACAAGAGTTACAGACAGTTGTGAGCTACCATGTGGGTATTAGGAATTGAACCCCAGTTCTCTGGAATTACATACAGCCAGTGCTCTTAACCTCTGAGCCATCTCTGTAGCCCTGTTGAGGACCTTTTAATTTGCTGCTGTTTCCTCTGTTATGCTTTTTCCCCTCTCTACATTTTCCCTTTCTCTGCATCTTCTCCCCCAGCAAATAAATATATCCTCAGAACCATCCAGTCTTCACCCAAAACCAGTGTTGAAATTCTGATGTTCTGATGTTGAGTGCTGCGGTCCACCCAGGAAGTGTTTAACCAGAACCCTAGGGTTATGATCTCACTAAGAGACCCAGTGATGAAACCAGGAGCTTGGGAAGGATGTGGGTTCGTTCTCTCTCTCTCTCTCTCTCTCTCTCTCTCTCTCTCTCTCTCTCTCTCTCTCTCTCTCTCTCTCTCATGTCTCCCTGAAGAGTAGAGGACATTTTCATGGTTCCAGACAAGGTACAACATTTCAGTTTAGGCCCATTAAAAAGGTGGTAGTAGATGATAAAATTACAGAAAGTTTAAATGAGAGTCTGTCATCATCAGCCCTGTTGGAATGAGGTACTACTATCACCAGCAAAATGTAATCATGTATAATCTTGGGAATGTTCAGACACTGACCAGAGATCTGTAGCCTCTGACGCATGCCCAGTAAAGTCACAAGAGGAAGGGTCATGATGGTTTGAGGAGTGGATAAAAGAGGCAGGGAAGTAAGAAGGTAAGATGAGGAGTTTTCTTTGTTTGTTTCTTCCAAGACACTGTACAACCCTGGCTGTCCTGGAACTCTGTAGACTAGGCTGGCCTCAAACTCAGAGATCCATCTGCCTCTGCCTCCTGAATTGCTGGGCTTATAAAGGTGTGCTCCACCTCTGGCTGGCTGATGAGGACTCTCTTTTTAAGTTATGTACTCATTTTACACAGTGATAGGTTTCAAAAGATATTTGCATTCAAGTATGTCATGTGATTTGGCTATATTTACCCCTCCCCCTCATGTCCTTCCTTTATCCAGCTATTACCACTTCACTTTTTATGTCACAGACACAAAAGAATTTCATTTATATATATATATATGACATCTAGGGACCATGTATTAGAGAAGATGTGGTATATGTCTTTCTGACTTTGGCTTAATCTCATATAATACAGTAATGTCCAAATTCCTTTCATTAACATGCAGATGATTTACTTTATGATTAAATACCGAATACACATGGGGGGGGGTTGTCAGGGACCAAATTTTCTTCATTCATTCACTCACTCATTCATTCACTTGCTGATTGGTAGACACCAGGCAGACTCCACAGCAGGCAGCCATCATGACTGTGTTGTCTCCAGTGTGCTGACCCAGATTCTATTGGGTATCTTCAGAGTCACTCCCTGGCATCCATACTCTGCTGTTCTCCATTGGGTAACTGGAGAAATTACCTGCGCTTTGCATTTCCTTCTCTTCGGTAATATGATGGGTGATAGAAAGATTACCTGCCCCACAGGGCTCTCGTGATCGGTAGATGAAATGGTACATGCAAGACAACCAGCCTGGTTTTGGACATACAGTAAGTGGTCAAGTGGTTTTAGCTATTATCAAGAGGAAACTGCACATGGGAAGATCAATAGGCTTTTTAGGGGTTGCCTTTGTTATTGTTAGTTCATCCGATTTTCTTCTCAGGAAAAGCAGGCAACAAAACCTAGTGATTTCTATTGAAATATTGGGCATTTTGTGCTGCAGGAGGGGCAGCTGGCCTTTCCCACTGATCACTAAGTGATGGAAAGAAGTTTCCCTACCTCCCTTCTAATAGGATTTTCCTTTACAGTTATCAAACAGTAAACCACATATTAAAAATAACCTCTTTATGGTCACTCATATTGGGTAAAGTACTTTCAAACTTAAGAGTGGCAGAGGACCCTGGTTTCTGCTCATACACCCTGTAGAATTTCCCATGAGCCCCTTTAAAGAAAGCCCCATTACTGGGATAAACAGTTGTTTAATACATACATGCACACACCCCCAGTTTATATACTGTGAGTCAAACCCTTAATGACTTTCTGTTATTGGGCCCAAAGTTTAAGATTTTTAAAACCATTCATTCGGAGGAAAGTAATAGTCCGAAAGTTTCAGAGGGAATATTTAAGCCAAGAGGAACTTCGCTTAAGCACATTGGGAAGATACATTTACATCTAAACAGCATAATTACAAGCGCAGCTGTAGGCCAGCAGGACCTATGCTGTATCTTCCTCATCTGCTCCTTGGGAGTGAGGGGTGCTACCTCACATGACCTGTTCCTGTCTCTGCACTCTGAAAACCTCAGACTTCGATAAGCTGAACACTTCAGAAGTGTATACTAAGCTAAACCCAACAGAGAGCAGGCTTTATGAAGTATTCAGAACTGTGCCAGGGAGTGACTGCAGCTCTTGCCAGAGTCCACCTGGGTAGTGAGATACATGCACAGGGAAGGGGATTAGATGTTTCTGGGTAAGAGATAAATCGAGCCTTGGTTATCAGATAACGAGCAGTGCTGTGCCAGTAATGGGTAGGAAGCCAGTCAGAACTCCATCTTCAGGAACTTCCTGGGGATGTGGGGAAAGCGTCAAGTATTAGAAGGAAACTAAGTTAAAATGGCAGAATGCTTAAATTCAGTTGTTCATCTAACTTAAAATGCAGCCAGCATATGCCAGTTTGTGTTGTAGGCGCCAGAGATGTGTAAGTGAACAAACTAGAGAAAAAAAGTCCTACCTTCATGTTTGTCATTAGGAATGAACAGTAAGTAGAGCACATTTTATGTGATAGAAGAAGGTCATGAGTATGAAACAAAAGGAGGTCAAGGGACAGGACAAATGCTGGTCCAGAGAGATGGGGACATTCCCGCTGAGGTACAGACACCATTGCTGGGCTTTTGGAACATTTTATTGTATATCAGTTTTTACATTACAGTAAACAACAACAAGCTCCCTCAGATTATCTACAGTGTAATTTAGCAAGATTGAAAAGGTGAGTTGGTGAGAACCATGCAGAAGGTCTGAACAAAGCAGGGGTGGGGGTGGGGGTGGGGAGGACAGACAGCAGGCTCGGGTGGACCCTGTCTGAGAATGGTGAGCAAGAAGAGGAGAGGAAGTCGGAGAGCCTGGACTCATCAGGTAGGGCTCGCCTGGACCATTAGAAGGACTCTAGTTTTTACTATGAGTGAAGTAAGGGAGCTATGTGTGTTTTGAGCAGAGAGGGTGCTTATGACTTGATAGGAGTGCCAGCTAGAGGGGGACAGAGGATGCAGGAGTTGTCAGGCAGGACTAGGGTGCCATTTGCAGCCGTTGTCAGTAATCCACCTGAGGAGAAACAGGCAAGAAATCTGTAAGAAACTGTAGTGGTCTAACCATCTAAGCCCTGAGATCAGGCAATCAGGCTCACACCAAAGCCTTTGTTTCATTGTGCCAGTGCCCCAGATGGGCAGGATTCCCGGAAGCTGTTCTGAGTAGTGTCTGACTTCCAAGTGGAGAAGCTGAAGAAACAGTCAGCTGTATATGATTCTGGAGCCCAGGGGAAGGGACCAGAGAGTTTGGCAATTGCTGACAGGATGTAGATCATATAACTTGTGTAGACAGAGAAAGACCCAGGAACCAAGCCTTATGGCAGATAAGTATCTATCGTTGGTAGAGAAGAAAAGACACAGTCCAAGATAGCATTAAGAGGCATTAAGCCCAAAGATCTTACACACATATTTCCAAGGAAGTGGGTCCTTCATTGAGTGTTGATATTGTTACTAACACCATTGACCACACCATGGGCAGAGGAACTGAATTGTTTTTCTGTTTATGGTGATATGTAGGATCAATGTTGGGACTCTTTATCAACAGATTTGAATTTAGAACAAGCTACCAGAAGGATAGCTGGGAATGCTCCTGAAGACAGAGCTTGGAGCTGAGACGGAAGGAAGGACCATCCAGAGACTGCCCCATCCAGGGGTCCATCTCATATACAACCACCAAACCCAGACACTTTTGCATGTGCCAGAAAGATTTTGCTGACAGGACTCTGATATAGCTGTCTCTTGTGAGGCTAGGCCAGTGCCTGGCAAACACAGAAGTGGATGCTCACAGTCATCTATTGGATGGAACACAGGGCCCCCAATGAAGGAACTAGAGAAAAGTACCCAAGGAGCTGAAGGGTTTTGCAACCCTATAGGAGGAACAGCAGTATGAACTAACCAGTACCCCCCGCCCCCAGGCTTGTTTCTCTAGTTGCATATGTAGCAGAGGATGGCCTAGTAGGCCATCAATGGGAGGAGAGGCCCTTGATCTTGCAAAGATTATATGCCCCAGTACAGGGGAAAGCCAGGCCAGGAAGTGGGAGTGGGTGGTTTGGGGAGCAGAGGTGGGAGGGTATAGGAGACTTTCGGGATAGCATTTGAAATATAAATGAAGAAAATATCTAATTAAAAAAAAAAAACGAAAAAAGAATATGTCTCCAAGAGAGTGAGTGAGTGGTGTCACACGTTGCTCTGAGGTCAAATGGGGTAAGAATGGAGAGTCATTCTTTGGACTCTTAAAGTCATTCTAGACCAAGGCAGAAGCTGTGGTAGTAGCAGGGGCATGGACAAAAACCAGTTGGAGAGGGCCTCAAGAAAATGAAAACTTTACACAAGATAACTATTGTTGGTAATTCTGTGGCTTATACAACATTTAATATTGGTTGTATATATATTTTAATATGGGGGAGGATTTCAGAAATCAGATTGTTGGAAGCCACAAGGGCTTCAATGCTCCCCTCTTATTGTTAGTAATTGTCTGGTTTGCAGATTGTATGTAGTCTACTTACTGAAATAGGGAAACCATTCTAATGCAGTTTTGAAGTTGAAAGTTGAATGTCTTTGACTAAAAACTATGCTGAAAGCACTTTATATCTGCCCAACAGTCTGTTCTTAAATTCAATATCTGAGTCCTTTTATAGAAAAAGAGCTGTGTGTTTTGGGGTGGCATTTTCTGAGATGATAGTAGGTTTGGGATATCCAGGCTGTGCATAGAACCCATCAGCCTGGAAGTCCTCATTCACAGAGTGGATTAGGGTATAGGTTCTCAAGAGTCAAGACAAATAATAAACTTCTCTGTAGTGTTTATTCTATATTTTGTTAATGGTTTTCATGATGATCCTTATTTCTAAGCAGTGATTAAGCAATTTTTATAATTCTGTATTTTATATCATAATTGGACACCAAGAATTTTCCCTTCCTGGAATTATCTTTGAATTATAATGCTAATTTTATGTAATACTGTCATCAAAGTGAATAACCACGTCTCTGATTCTAATTATCTTTTCTTTCTCTAAGCTTATTAAATACTAATACTTAGGCTTTGAATGTGCAAGAATTGTTTTTGGAGCATTAAAAGCTTAAGAATGATTGGGAGAGTTAAGACTTGGTTACACGTATTTGAATATTGTTTGGTAATAAAAGATTCTTTAGAAAGTCACTAGTAGAGAAATGCTGGAAAGGGCAAGGACTTCTCGTTGGCAGTGGGCGACGGCGCATGTTTTTTAAGCAGTGGAACACCACTGATTATAGCCTATTTCTAGTGGACTGTGGTGTAGGCATCTAATGTCAACATTCTCTTAGCTTCTGCTCGGTCGACACTTTTTTTTTTTTTTTATTAGCGTTTTGCATGTTTTTTCAGCTGAAGCTTACAAGTCACTCTGCAGTTAGTGAAGTGGTTATAATTGACTTGTAACAGAGGAACGCACAAGGCCAGTGTGGAAGGATGCCGCAGTGCAGTATTTTCCACGGCGGGTGCCGAACTTTAAGCAGATTTCGAAATCACTGTTAGGTCTCTTCTGTCAGGGACTGTCGGATGCTCTCCAGATTTCTTAGCGTGGGATTTTTCATGCCAAACCAAAGCTGCTTCCTGAGGCCCACCAAGCAAGATTGGCTGTAGACATAATTTGGCTTTTAACACTTTTATTTGCCAACATCTAAAATTTGGGAAATTTGGCATTTTAAAAAAAAAAAAATTGTATTTTATGCCTTCCCTTGAGAAGTCAGAAATCCTGGCAATGGCCTGTTGGCAGAGCGTAAGAGTTTCCTTCTCCGTGTGGCAAGCCCCACAGTGCCCAGCGGAGAGCCAGTGTCCACACCAGCTGGCCTTGAGCTCCTGCTTTCCACTGCCGCCTGCTCCATCCTCGAGGCTGTGCGCCCGCTGGGCGGCTGTTCTAACTAGTTGCTTCTCCCCGGTGTCATTTCAGAGCGTCAGAGGTCTAGTTAAATGGCCTTCCCCATCATCCTGTCTGACACATTAGCACCATGCTGCTCTTTCTTCTGGGTCTCTCTCCAGAATCTGGGCTCTGTAGAATTCTCCAGAACCTGGGTCTCTCTCAGAATCAAAGCTGAAACCCAGCACCTGCCGCTTTGTCCGCCATCTTCTTATGCTTTATAAACCCCACTCACCTCGGCCCCTATTCATTATGAACCCCACTCACCCCGGCCCCTATTCATTATGAACCCCACTCACCTCGGCCCCTATTCATTTTTTGACAGCAAAGACCATGTGATTTACTAGTATCAAGAAAGTTTATTTTAACTTTACTAGGTTAGCTGTTCTGATTTAGCTTCTGGTATGTAGTACTCTATAATTACGCTGATGGCGTAGAACTAGAAAACAGTCTTCTGTAATCTCCCTCAAATTGTCCTTTCTAGATATATTATTCCCTGTCATTTGTCAGCCCCTGCATAGACTGCTGGGAATCCATTCACTGACCCTTCAGCTACCTTCCATGTTCTACTCTATCTACTGTTTCCAGATAAATGAGTCACACTGCCTAAAATGGGGGGTAGGGGAGGGACTATGCCTCATCTTAATGATGAACACTGTCACAAGTCTAAAGTTTTCTTTGTCTTTTCTTTTTTTATTAAAAAAATATTTATTTTTATTTATACGAGTACACTGTAGCTGTCTTCAGACACACACCGGAAGAGTGCATCGGACCCCCTTGACAGATGGTTGTGAGCCACCATGCGGTTGCTGGGAATTGAACTCAGGACCTCTAGAAGAGCAGTCAGTGCTTTTAACCACTGAGACACCTCTCCAGCCCAAGTCTAAAGTTTTCATCCATTTGATGAGTAGTGTGTACATTATGGTACCTACTCCTAAAAATCTTACATTCTAGCAACAAAGATAAGATTGATTGATTATTTGTTTATTTATTTACTTGGTTTTTCAAGACAGAGTTTCTCTGTGTAGCCCTGGCTATCATAGAACTCTCCCTGTAGACCAGGCTGGTCTCAAACTCAAAGATCCACCTGCCTCTGCCTCCCGAGGTTTTTTGTTTTGGATTTTGGATTTTGGTTCTTCTCTGTGCAGTCCTGGCTGTCCTGGATCTCACCCTGTAGACCAGGTGTGCGCCACCTCTGCACTGCTCTTGTTTTTGTTTTTTTTTTAAAGACAAGGTCTCAGTGTTTTCCTGGCTGGCCTAGAATTCACTATGTGTGCCAGGTTAACCTTAAACTCACCAAGTTATCAGCATGTACCTACTGATGAACACTTTTTTTTTTTTGGTTTTTCGAGACAGGGTTTCTCTGTATAGCCCTGGCTGTCCTGGAACTCACTCTGTAGACCAGGCTGGCCTCGAACTCAGAAATCCACCTGCCTCTGCCTCCCAAGTGCTGGGATTAAAGGCGTGAGCCACCACCGCCCGGCTACCACTTTTTTTTTTTTAAGATTTATTTTATTTATTATATTTAAGTACACTGTAGCTGTCTTCAGACACTCCAGAAGAGGGCGCCAGATCTTGTTACGGATGGTTGTGAGCCACCATGTGGATGCTGGGATTTGAACTTATCACCTTCGGAAGAGCAGTCGGGTGCTCTTCCTCATTGAGCCATCTCACCAGCCCCTGATGAACACTTTTAATCCCAGCACTTGGAGGCAGAAGCAGGAGGATCTCTGAGTTTCAGGCCAGCCTGGTCTACATAGCGAGTCTCAGGGCAGCTAGAGCTACACAGAGAAACCCGTCGTCTTCAAAACAAAACAGTAAAAGAAAAAAGTATACAGTCAGATCTGAAAGCGGGTGACCAGTCTCTGAGCTCCTCCGCCTCCTCCTTCCTTTTTGTTCTCCAACAGCAGACTTTAAAATAATTTTAATCAGAATATAGAAACATAGACTTTGGGAGAAAATTAATGAAGATGTAATTCCTGTAACTGTCAAAACCAGGGGGTTGGGGTTTGAATGTTTAAAAAAGGAAAAACAAATGTTCCAACGAGATTTCTGTGGCTATTGTCGTTGCAGCAGGGTTAATACTTTATGACTCCAGAATTCGTTTGGTGACTCGGTCTCTTTTTGAAGATGGAACGAAAGACAAAAAGAAAATTAGGCTGAAAATGTAAGACAGCTAATTTGCAAAGTAACTTATTTTTTATGAATCTACTATTTCAAAGACATTGACAGTAAAGACTGTTCTTTCTGAGATGAGAGAAATAAAGTGATCGCCCCTCCCCCATGAGGCATGGGGGGCACCTTTAATTGATGAGTCCAAGCACATTACTGAAGAGTGACAGTATTTTCCCCATCTGATTTCTTTAGGAAATGATGAGACCCATGGAGAGGAATCAGCTGTGAAGTCTGATGTGTGGGGAGGGTGCACAACCGTCTCTGTGTTGGTGTATATTCCTTCACCACAACCAGAAATTGATCATGGTTTTCTTCCAAAGAAAAGAGAATTCTCTGCTCAACCAAACCTATGTGAATGCACTGTTACAGTTAATTTTTCATAGTGAGTTAAAGTCAGCTTCAGGGGTCAGTTTGACATCTTTGTTAAGGAATTCAAGTTACTCATAGAAGGAGATTTTTTTTAATAACATATTTTAAAGAGTACTACTTCATACAAAGCCAAGATTTTCAAATGTATCATTAAAAATATTTTTTCAAAAATCAAATTAAGGAACAGTTTCCCACACACACACACACAAATGTCTAGTGCCTAAAATTTACAGTAAATTCTAATTAAATACATTTAAAATGAAGCCTTTCTAATCACAAGAGTTCATTTTAGACATGAGAAAAAGGACATTTAGATGATTTGTAACTCGCTGAATTATTTGCTTTTACAGGTGCCTAGAGAAACATTACAAGAGAAATTTCCATGAAGTCACAGTAAAACCTGGTCCAGAAAACTAATGGAAGTGACCCAAGAAAGAGTAGAAAATCCCCTTTATTAATAGTCTGTGTGTTCTGAAGTAGGCCTGCTTCCTGAGAAGTACGGTGTCAGGAGCTTGGGAATGAGGATGGTACAGAGAGAGATCTAAATTAATACACTTTAATGCCTGCTTAGTTAGGGTTTTACTACTGTGAACAGACACAGAGACCAAAGCAACTCTTATAAAGGACAACATCTAGTTGGGGCTGGCTTACAGGTTCAGAGATTCAATCCCTTATCAAGGCAGGAGTATGGCAGCATTCAGGCAAACTTGGGACTGAAGGAGCTGAGAGTTCCACCTCTCATTAAGAAGGCAGGTGACTAGGAAGAGGATCTTGAAGCCCACACCCTCAGTGGTACACCCACTCCAACAAGGCCACACCTCCTAATAGCGCCACTCCCTGGGCCAAGCATATACAGACCATCACAATGAATAATCTAGTTTTTTGTTGAATAGACTTTGAAATAACATTTTAAATTGCCTAAGAGATTTGGAAAGGCTGTGAACTTTTGTTTGAGGCCTTCGGTGTGCTGCCTTGGGGGCCAGCCAAACTGGGTTTTGGGGCGTCCCAGTCCTGGTGAAATGGTGTGGTGTGGTGATTCCTGCATGTGTTTTCTGGTGTTGCACAGTGATACTGTTGGGAAGTCTTTGTGGCTCTGCAGGTAGGCGACAAGCACCTTGACCACAGATAGATCCTGTCCTCTCCTTCCCTGTCACCTGGAACACAGCTGGGTCTTGACCCATGTACAGCAGTGTCACTGGGAATTTATTCCTTAAGAGCAGTGTAAGGTCATTAAACTAGCATTTGGGTTTACTCCTTTAGCAAATCACCATGTGACCTACTGACCCGTAAGTGACACAAACAACTACAGAGAGTGTGTTCTATCCTAAGTCTGACATATGAGTAAAATCTGCGGTCTTGTAACAGCAATACATATTCAACTCTTAATATTTGCATTGAAAAAAAATAGAAAATTTGTTCCTTAATATTCAAAAGACCCTAAGTAGAGACTGAGTGTTTATGACTACCAATGAAGGGTAACAAGAGAAATTATCTGTGATTTCTCAAAGATCAGGTGTCTTGCAATGTCTGAGATTGGGAATGTTGTGTGACGAAATTTTTCCTGGGGAGATGCAACGTGTCTCCTTATCCCAGATACAGAACCCACAACAGATCAAAGTACCAACACCACCAAAGTTCAACTTGGTGAACCAATGAATTTTATAGAGGTTACTTGCAGGAATATGGGCGAGGGGTTACTTGCAGGAGCAGAAATGTCTTGAAGACAGCTGCATCACCAAAGCCCACCCCAGCATGAGTGACAACTCACAGAAGCTGGGAACCTAGAAATTGATCTGGAAGCAAAGTACAACTCCTTAGGAGCAAGATACATATTTAATGCTTAAATTCTCTAAAGAATCTGAGAACTGAGCCTGAAGACTTCTAGTTAAACAAGCAAAACAGCAGCTGTAAAACAGACCTTTGAGGGGCTAAGTGACCGGACACTTTTATCTTGTGCAGTGTCAACAGCAGAACTCAGTACTCTTTAACGACTGCACTCTCCCACCACTACTCACGGTGTTTATAAAATACAGTATGTGAAAAATGGGCACAACACTTTTATTCCTACATATTCTTCATATTCATTCTCTCTCTCTCTCTCTCTCTCTCTCTCTCTCTCTCTCTCTCTCTCTCTCATGCATTTATATTGAGGTAGGTTCTCACTGCATAGCCTTGGCTGGCCTGAAAGTACTACTCTACTTAGAGCTAGCCTCTAACGTGCCACAATCCTGCCTCAACCTTCCAAGTCCTTTTGGTACCTTAAAAAAGTCAATTTTAGTTTCTGCCAGATACTAGCAACTTATTTTTCTTTAGCTCATGTTGATTTTGCCAGAGAGTTATTTCAGTCTAACTGAGGCCCACCTTTTCACACAGTTTTCTGCTTTTCACAACAGCTTAAAGTTGACACAGAATTCCAGATCATTGACCTTTAACCACAAAAAGCAAAGTCCTGTGAAAAATTTTACACTGTGGATCCTTTGTTGAATGCAGCTGTTACCTCGTTACTTTACTGAACTGACTAAAAAAGGAATCTAGAATGAAAAGTGTTTTGAAATGATTCTACATTTAAGGATTAGACATTAAGTTCAGGAACGTGATCTACTTTCTACAACTTCGTAAAAACTGGGCTGCAGAAGGCTATGAAGCCATGAGATAATTTAAGTACTGTTCTGTGGAAGTATTTCTGCCACATACCTTTTATGGGACACTCACTCACAGATCACTTTGAGAATGAGAACGTGGATGGCTCCTCTCAAACATTTGTTTGTGTGCCAGAAATTTTGCTGAAATTCAGAGATGAGCCTAGAGGTCAGCCAGGAAGCAAAGGGAAGCAAACTCACACAGTGTACATACAACCACTCTCCTGGTTTTTGTTTGAAAAGGAATTACCTGCTAACCTTTTCAGAAGTCTTGCTCTGAAGAAGTGGTAACTTTGAGTATTTGTTTTATGAAGTTGCGGATGTCCTGCCTTTTGGGGTTCTGAACTGAAGTGGAACCCAGTGTTGGAGAGAGAGAGAGAGAGAGAGAGAGAGAGAGAGAGAGAGAGAGAGAGACTGAATATCTCCAGCCTTGTAATATTCACTAAGTGTACTGAGGGCTAGAAGCTCATGGCTTCTGTAAACTTAATACTCTCTTGCTTATTCTGTGGCTGAAAACTGCTGGCTTCTTTAACCCTTTGTGCTTAAATAAGCACTGGGGAAACTTAACTGCAAGAATTCTGAACAGATAAAAGATAATTTCTTTGTCACTGCTCTGTGCTTCAATAAGCACTGAAAAACTTGACTCTTAATACTTAAATGAACACTGTAGAATTCCAAAAAGGATTTGTTGCTAATGCTCCTTTCCCTGGTGAATCAGAGTCAGCCAGAAGCTTCTCACTGGCCAGGCAAGAAACTTGGAGCTTGCTAATTCTTTTTGAACCAGAGAGAAGAGAAAAGAAAGGAAAGGAAAGAAGTTACTCACACAGAGAACACACACAAATGCGCGCGTGCGCACACACACACACTGGGTAAAGTGGAAAATGGATTCACCATTTTATTGCTTTCAGCCTCTTTATAGCTTTTAGACAAAAAGTTCTCTGTGTAAGAATCACCTCATAGATAAAATGTTCCATAAAAGGGAGCTACAGAAAAGTATCAATAACCAAGTTCAAAGCAGTGTTTCATTCTGTAAGCTCATTATAAGTTCAAAGCAACAATTTTTACATGGCCTTATTATTTTGCATGCCTTATAGTGCAAACTTGTGGCTTCATCCTTAGACCTAAATGTTTTTCCTTAAACACAAATTTGTCCCAAGTCTATTTCTCGTTTTAGTGTAATTATAAAAGCTCATTGTATTTCTTATTATGCAGACTTACTATTATGAGTAGTGGGCACATTCTATTAGTGATTCTAACTTTATTATTACATCTTTCTAACAAAACAGCTAAAACCATCTCTGAAAACTTTCTTCCTAAGATCATTTGAATCAAATCAGGAATTTCTATAAATCATTAATTCATCTGGACAGTATTAATTCATGAAAGTTCATCTTTATGTTGATCTGCAGGAAGTCTGCTCAATAGGGTAGGCTAATGCCCAGGAATCCTTACACTATGTAATAGCGACAGGAAAGGCATATCAGTTGTCAGAAGCAATCCTGAGATGAACTCTTGGGGCCTTGCTTCTCAGAGCTCACCCATTACAGACCATGCAAAGATGACCTCCAGGAAGGTCACCTTCTAGCCTTGACCTTTTTTTTTTTTTTTTTTTTTTTGGTTTTTCAAGACAGGGTTTCTCTGTATAGCCCTGGCTGTCCTGGAACTCACTTTGTAGACCAGGCTGGCCTCGAACTTAGAAATCCGCCTGCCTCTGCCTCCCGAGTGCTGGGATTAAAGGCGTGCGCCACCACGCCCAGCTAGCCTTGGCCTTTCTTAGATGGCTCTTGACATGAAGCGGCCTTGACTTCACCATAACTTCCTGCATTCCCTTCTAAGGTTGAATTTAAAGCTCAGGGTTTAAGATAAAGCCCTGGGTTTACCAGTTGAACTGATTTTACACTGTATCCATTCATACATTTCACATATAACAAGAGGTTTGAGTTAATAACTGCTACTTAACATATAAACACTAGTGGTTAGATAGATTGATTCATTTATAAACATTTTAATTTTCCTATGACAAATTGCATGCATGAAAAATAATGTTTACAAATTTTAAGTGGATAAATTGAGCTTTGGCAAATGTATTTACTCATGTAACCAACAAACCAACTAAAATACAGAATATCTTTGTCAGGACCAAGTGTTTACAGTGGCCCCATTTTAACTAACCTTCCCCTCTCCCCCTCCCAATTCCTTTTTTCACCTTGCTTTTATACTTGCTTTCTTCTGTCATTTAGTGTAGTGTGTTTGAGGGACATCAAGCTTTGTTAGGGATTTTGGTGAACATGTTCATGAGTGATTTTTTTTTTTTTTAAGACAAAGTTTCTTACTGCTTTGAATTTGTTGTTCCTTTTGCCTTCTTGGGGGCGTTCAGCTGTCACTGCTGGCTCATCCATTCCCCTGCTGATGTAGGATATTCGCATTGTTCCATTTTGGAGTCATGTTAAAGTTACCATGAATATCCACATTCTTTTCCTGTCTTAGTTGCACGTTATACAGATATGTGACCTTAATGGAAACTGTCTTAATTGTTTTTGTACAGTGCCTTGTGCCATTTCAGGCCTATCAGCAATGACCAAGAGTTCCTGCTCCGAATTCTCACTGAGTCTTGGTACTGTTGGTCTTCTCAGTTTTGTGTATATGCAGGGTGACTCACCATGGCTTTTATTTGCCTTCCTAGTGACTAATGGTGCAGAGCATCATCTCACACGTGTGTCTGAGCTGCAGTAACTATTCAGACTTATTGGCATAGTTTTTTAAAGCTGTCGGTTTTGTTTAGTTACAAGAGCTGTGTTAGATTTTTTTAGGCTTGTTTTGAAGCAGAGGTTCATTTTTTTTTTTCCAGTTTGAAGATTGCTTTATCTTTAAGGTGACTTTCAAAGGACGAAGTTCTGTGAAGTTTTTGTTGATGTTGTTTTTTGGTTTTATAATTCTTGTTTTGGGGTGTCCTGAGACTGTCACAAAGATCCAAACATTTTCTATAAGTTCCAGGAGTTTATCTTTTTTAACTTTAGATCTATAACTCATCAAAAGTTAGCTTCTGTATAAGGACAATGATAATTTTTTTCCATGTGGTTTCAATACTGTTGATAAAAATGTATCCTCCATTAAATTACTTGAGCACTTTTGTCAAAAGTTAGATAACTTTATACAGGTTTTAGTCCTGCATTCTTTGTTCTGTTGAATAATTCTGATTTTGTGAAGTCCCATTGACCTTAAGCCCATATTATACTGCTTTGGCTATTGTATCTTTCATAACAATTCTATGAATGAGATAATAAGACCTATTTTGTTTTCAAATTTACTTTTTTGCTAATTTTGGTTCCATTTGTTAATTTTTGTAAAGAAAAAAAAAACACTGCAAGGTTTTAAAACTTTTATTTTTAAATAATTTGAGAACCACAATAAATTCCAGAAAGAGTAGTTCCATTGTGGAACCCTTGATAGCCTCTCCACTTGGAGAAAATAAAAATCTCATAACTATATATACTTTCAAAACCAGGAACTTGACATTGACGTAAGACTGAATATTCATTGTGCTATAGGCTTAGAGTAGGTATATTTTGACCTGGGTTTTGGGGGTAGAGGGTGGATTTTGTTTTGATTTTTTTTTTTTTTTTTTTGAGACAGGGTTTTTCTGTACAGCTCTGGCTATCCTGGAACTTGCTCTGTAGACCAGGCTAGGCTCAAACTCAGAGATCTGACTGCCTCCCAAGAGCTGGGATTAAAGGTGTGCGCCACCACGCCCAGCTTCATCTTTGCCATTTATATCTTGCTGAATTTAATACACCAAGTTTTGCTAAGGGTTTTTTTAAGTATGCCCATGAAAGGTATTGGTCATTTTGTTTGTTTTTCTTATAATGACAAGGTTTTTTGGAAATGCTGGCCTCATAAAAATAATCGGGAAATGATTTTCTTTAATTTCCTGAAATTTTTGTGTAGAATTGGCTTTTTCTTTTTTCTTTAAACATTGATGATTGTTGGAGGGACAGCATCTGATCTTGGCATTTTCTTTGTCAAATTTTCCTAGAACTTTGTTCTGTGTGATAGTGGTGTATTCAGATAGCCTGTTTTTCCAGTGAGCTCTGGGGGTCTTTGTCTTTTGAGACACCTGGACATTTCAGCTATGTTGTTGAATCTATCAACTTAAATTGTTAACTGCCCCAGTTACCAGATTTTGAATTCAGACTCTATTCTAGCACATGAACTATTGTTTGGTTCTCTGAAGATTTGTTTTGAAGCTTGTAAGGTATTTTAAGGGTTGCCTTCAGACCACAGCTATTGCAGATACTTGCTATGGGGAGGGCCTTCAGAGTAAGCCCTCTGTTTCCACACATGCTAGAGGGCTGTTCTCCCTGGCTAGTAGGAGAGCCATTCCCAGGCGCCATGAAGGCAGGATCATTTGGCTTATTGCTCTCTGAGGATTCTGTCTCTGGCTTTGTGGAGTTCCCCCCCCCCCCAGCTCCCACACAGCCAACAATCAGTACTTGGCCAGTGATTTCCAGCATCTCCCCCACCACACTTTATGTCTCTACATCCTCTTTGGTGTTCAGTGCTGCCCCAATCCCCGCCTACCTCTGCCGCTCCAACTCAGATCTCAAATCTCATCTCAGTGAAACAGAAATCAGCAAGAACTAGAAATTTCTAGATACAGTGAGGGTTTTTGTTGTTGTTGTTGTTGTTGTTGTTGTTGTTTGTTTTTTAAATCTTTAAAACTCCTCAGACTAGAAGAAATACTCATGAAAATGTGGAGCGCCAAGTATTCAGAGGTGTTTCATGCCTCGTTTTCTCTTGGGCTGATTTTGAGGCATGGTTTCAACAAGTACTCGTCTGCTGATAGAAATCTGTTTACAGGTCACCCAGAGTGTATCACACAGTCACCATGGTGAGGCTGGAATGAGGGCTGCTGCTAATGGTTTATCACTAATGTTGAGAACCTGGAGCGCAGGTATCCTTGTTCCTGTGCATTGGTGGCTTGGGAAGCTGCCACTCTTTACCCTCAGAGGAAATCAGTCCCAAACCCTTAGGTAGATTGTGTTCATTTGGAGGATGGCTTTTGAGAGAATGGCTTGTCAGATTGTCTGATATCGAGACCTGAATCGAAGGTGAAATGACACTAGATAACATTTCCAAAATGTCATATGTGAGAACGAATTCTCACCCAGCTGTCTATAGTAGAAAGCTCATTATTAGAGGTAATATAATTTCTTAACTCATTCTCCATCCCCAGGTGCTGGCCTTTGAACCTGGGTCCTAGCATACACTCTAACCAGGAGTTCTGCCTCTGAGCCGAATCTCAAGTCTAGACACTCATTCATTCATTCATTCATTCACTTGAGACAGAGTTTCTCCATGTAGTCCTGGCTGGCCTGGAACTCACAGAGATCTGCCTGCTTCTACCTCCCAAGTACTAGGACTAAAGGCATGTGCTACCACTGCCTGGCCTTATTTCCTTTTTAATCTTTTTTTTTTTTAATTATTTGTGCTCTGTGTGTGTGTGTGCGACCATGATTCTTGTCTAGTGGTCAGAATGGGAGTAGGCATCAGGAACAGGTTGTCTCTTCCACTCTGGGATGCTAGGATTGAACTCAGGTTTGTACATGAGGCTCTTTTATCCACTGAGCCCTCTCACTGGATCAAGTACTTTTCTTATTTTTGGTTCTTTTGAGACAGGGTCTCTCTATGTAGATCTGGCCATTGTAGAACTAAATATGTAGATTGGGCTGGCTTCAAACTCACAAAGATCTGCCTGCCTTTGATTTTCAAGTGCTGGGACTAAAGGTGTGTGCCACTGTGCTGGCAAGATGCACGCTTTTACCTAAAGCATTCGAAAGGCTTTGCTTCTGACTCAGATGAAATGGTTCTGAGGCTACGAGCAAGAGCTAGGCTTGTCCCAGTTAGGATTGATGGAGTTGATAGGGTGGTGCTGCACCTCTGGTGATGGGCATTGGTCCTGCTGTGAGTGACAGCTGGCCACAGATGAGCCACCTAGCCAGTTTGCCCAGGCTGAAAGTCCCTGGCTCACCTCAGGAATAGCTGCCTTTCCGGTGTGGTCACAGCCTTATGAAAAAAGTACAGAGCTAAGGTGGGGTAGTTTCTGGTTTTGTTTGGCTTGGGACTTTTTAAAACTGTAACCTTCCAGGTTGAGGCATATGGCTCCATTTTTCATGGAAGATTAAGCATGTTAGTGTAGGGTAAGGTGTGATTCTGATTTCCTTCCTCCACACCCTCTAAGAACGAGATTGTAAGTCTCTCACAGCATCAGCGGGTGATTATTGTAAGAAGGAATGTGCTGTGTGGAGGGAGATGCACATCACACAACCAGGACTCCGGTGGCAGGTGGGTCAGAGCGAGGTAACTGGACTAGGTTGGTCCTGACTCACTCATGCACTCAGACAGCCTCACATACCACAGGGCACAGAGGCGCAGCACATGCCTCTGTTTCCATCCCCGTAGAAGAATAATTACATTGCCCTCGATTTGCATCTTATTTTGAAACCCCAGTAAGAAGAGTTCAAGAAATAAGACCTGTGAATAGGGGGAGCCGTGCAGAATGCTACCCCACAGGTAAATGCCAATCCGTTCCAGCTGGTGGACCTGTTTGATTTTGGTAGTTTCCTTCCAGAAGCTGAAGGAACTAAATACTGGCTACTGGGTAAGAAAGATAGCTTCAGGGTGAAGCTTCCCTGGGAAACAATATAAGGGCCATAGCCTCGCTTCCCCCCATCTTCCAACAGCCACTTAACAGCGACACAGCCCACCTTGATCTCCACAGAGCAGACCAGCTCACGAGTTTGATGACACTTTCAGGACTTTTCACCAAGGTGGGGCCAGAGCAGATGTTTTTAATGTGTGTGAATGAGACTCCCTGTGTGAAAGTAGCTATAG
>LR749845.1:251701-332189 GCA_902729485.2 Mus minutoides
GTTTGGTTTGGTTTGGTTTGGTTTGGTTCTTCAAGACAGGGTTTCTCTGTATAGCCCTGGCTGTCCTGGAACTCACTCTGTAGACCAGGCTACTCTTGTATTCAGAAATCCGCCTGCCTCTGCCTCCCGAGTGCTGGGATTAAAGGCATGTGCCACCACTCCCTGACTTAATTTGTGTATATTTTAATAAAAATTGCTGTAACAGAAATATGGAGACTTTTTTAAACGCAATTTTGTTGAGAGAATTGGGGAATGTGTTTTGAGGAAAAGACAAGATGTAATCATTTTGTCTATAACTCTTGCAGAGATTCAAAAAGCTGTGGTCAGTACTTAATACCCATGGTGGGAAACGGATTTATGTATTTATTTGCTTGCTTGCTTGTTCGTTAGTGTTTGAGACAGGGTCCCACTCTGTAACCACACTGCCCTACAATTCGCTGTGTATTTCAGGATGGACTGAAACACTCAACAGTCTTCCTGCCTCAGCCTACTGAATGTTAGGATTACAGTTATGAGCCAAAGGCTGTTTAAGGAACATAATATTAATCTTAATCACTAAGGAATTTCTTTCTTTCTTTTTTTTTTTTTTTTTTGGCAAGCAAGTCTAAAATCAATTCAGCAAGTCTCACTGGGGTTCCCTGTGAGGCTTCAGCAAGTCTCAGCAAGGTTCCCAGTGGAGCAGTGGAGCTGTTCCAAGCATTAGCAAGCTAATAAAAACCTGTCCCAGGAAAAGGATGAGCTCCCCTGCTGACCAGAAGCAGCGGCAGCAGCTGCTGTCTAGTAGGGACCACAAGAGACAGGCTTCCTGGACCTGCACCTGCACCGTCTAGGGAGCAGGAAGGATGGGGTTTGTTTTCTTGAAGAAGTTGGCAGATGGGACAGGATGCGAGGGAGGATGTTCTGGGCAGAGGGAGCAGCGTGGTAAAAGCAAGAAATGAGTCGCAGTGACCCAGAACACAGTGACGGAGGGACAGAGGACCACAGTGCCTGGACTGTCTTGTGTTCCAGAGAACCTCTACAGGTGCAAGCACATACTTTATCCATGATCAGGTGCAGGTTCATAACAGAGTAGCATGTGAGGATGTGGTTAAGGTGTCCTGCTAGTCTGAGAATGTGAAAATCCTGGTGATAAAAGCAGTCGTCGTGGAGTGGGTTATCCAAAGGGTGGAGTACAGGAAGAAGGATGTTATTTTTCCCTTCTAAGATAATTTTTAAATGTTTATAGAGCACTCAGATCTTTCAAGCATTGAAAATCACTCTGTTATTTACCCCGTCTCCCCAACCCCAGTCTTTGTGTTTTGAAAGATTAGCTATCAAAACAAATCAGGTTGTCTGTTTTTATTTTATCACTATGCCATGTGAACCTGTGTTCCTCAACTAAGTATTCAGATGTAGGAGTGCTATTTAACTGAGTGATTTAACTTCATTTTCTCTACGGTATGACCGGGGCAAATATGACATTTGTGTCAGGGTTTTAGAAAGAATGACAGATGGTCCTGACTCCTTTTATGGACCCCAAGAACAAAGCCATTCCAGTCACTGAGCAATAGAATGATGCTTGTCCCTGCAGTCTAGAAAACAGGCATCCAAGTCTGCTTTGACGGAATAGGGCAAGGGAAGTCACCGTGGCTTCCTTGAGGACCTCCGCTGCCTTGCCCTTTGTGTAACCTTCTCGCCAAAGCAAGTAGAGTGCAGTGTTGCAGGAAATAATGATGAAGAGGCAGAGATTGGGATCAGGAGTCGGAATAGCAACAGTGGAGCTTGAAAAAAAAAAAAAAAAAAAAAAAACGTCAGGATAGCTGAAGCAGGTAATTGGCTGAGTGGCCGTCCTCCTGATAAGTGTGCCTGCCCATTTGATAGCAGCACTTAGCATTTAGCTAGGATATAATAGTATTACTCTCTATTGTTTCAACTGTGTTAACTTTGACCCCTCACTGAGGAGTCCTCATGATCTCTGGTGGCCAGAATCTAGCAGCGGTCTGAGGGATGACAAGCATACACACAGGCTGGTCATCTCATCATATGACATCATAAGCTGGAATGCTGTGGCACCGGAAGCTTTATGAGCACCTGTCACCATGACACTCCAGAAGTTCTCCATGTCGGAAGTTCACATTAGGAACTTTTGCTGCTATATCTAGGCGGGTGTCCAAAACTGGCAAACCTCTAGAACCTGAAACACTCTGGTCTCTGGTCCCAAGAATTTCAAACGTAGGCTATGCAACTAGGAAGATTTTACCAAGCACCAGGGTGCTCAGGGACAAACTGCGGTTACTTATTTATTGGTTTGGATCCCTGCGTTGCTCCTATAGCTGTACTGCAAAGGTGCATGGTGTCTGTGGCTGGTGTGGGTGTTTGTCATTGGAAGGATGTGTGGCAAATGGCTCTTCCTGATAGCATCTCTGATGCACTATGGCTTACAAGCACCTTGCCACGTATAGACATTCGTTTCTTCTATCCTTGCTTAGACACATACTATTTCACCGGATGTATTTGTTTTGAAGTGTAATATGCTCCCATACGATTATTGCTCCAGAAGTGTGGTTGTTAATCCAAAGATGTGAATCTCTTTATGACTGTTTCTATAGATAATACAGTATAAGTTGTAGTGATCGGCCATGCCAGCCACGATGTAGAAGAGGGTGTCAGCTGTTTTATCACAATATGACACACTTGTTTGGTCCTTCACACACTCTACTCAAGTCAAGAAGCAATACCTCATTTAACCTTGAGACCAGAGCAGTCTACTGAACGGTTCTTTTCCATTCCTAACTTTGAGGTGTAGCAAATCTCACTAGTTAAATATAATTGTGAAATGACTGCAGAGGGAAGGGTGGAGAGAAAAAAGAGGTTAGCTCCCACGAACAGAAGAAATTTCTTTTAGCTCTCAAGATAGTCGTTAGCAAAATAAGTTATAGATTCACATATGAGTCGTGCGCCCACTTTCTTTATATTATGTAAAGCCAGTTATAGTACTTGGCATAAATAGGATACAGTGTGTTTACTAAGCATTTCACTTAGGTGAGCGACCTGTTTAATAATCTTTGCAATAATCTCATGTCAAAGGTAAGAGAAACAGTGGCAAAGTGAAGAGATTTGCCCTGTGGTGAAAGTGTCCCAGGCTGGCAGGCAGGCAGGCAGGCAGGCAGACACACAGACACAGACACACACACACACACACACACAGTCTGGCAGACTCTGTTCTTGAGCAAGCAATTGCTCTGTGACCATCACGTTCCTTCTTCCTAGACTTAACCTTTCCACAGCTAACTGGCATTCTAGAGACAGAAATAGACATTTCCCGCACACTAACATAGCAGCCTGTGAGGTTGCTTTAATGATTACTTTAATGGCTTAGCTTGCCCCTTACCAGCCATATGAAATAGGCTCTAATTTTTTGTTTGTTTGTTTTACCAAAAGTGTGTTTATATTGCTAGTAGGTCAGTTGCCAAATCAGGTGGCAACTGTTTTTTGGGTTATTCTGATTGCAGAGACTCTCCCGCCCCCACCCCCAGCTATTGTAATTCTTTTTTTTTTCCCCCTCATTCCGTTCAACCCTGCTCGCTCTGGTCGACCCCTGATTGCTTCGGCCGGCCCCGCTCACTCCAGCTGTCCCCGTTCGGCCCTGCTCACGCCGGCCAGCCCCGCTCGCTCCGGTCGGTCTCTCCTGTCCAAGGATTCGTTTTTTATTATTATTATTCATAAGTATGCTGTAGCTGACTTCAGACGCACCAGAGGAGGGCGTCAGATCTCATTATGGGTGGTTGTAAGCCACCATGTGGTTGCTGGGATTTGAACTCATCACCTTCGGAAGAGCAGTCGGATGCTCTTACCCGCTGAGCCATCTCACCTTACAAATGGACAATACAGTAAAAGTACATGCAGCAGCATGGCTCTACAGGAAGGCATACTGCGACAGGGTCTTTCACCCACACAGTAATACTCAAGATGGGATGGCCCTTTGCTGTGGAAAGCACTCTTGTGAGATAATTGCCCAGTATGCTTGTTTCCTTTAAATGACAGAAATAGACATTTAAATGTTATTGGGTATGGTGCTCTTAGAAAGCAGTATTGTGTGCAAAGTATGGATAGCTGAAGTTTCCGAGGTCTCGTTGACTTGGGCTCTCCCCCTCCCTTCTAGGTCTTCTCTGTTCACAGTGAATGTTCATCACAGAGCTCATTCCCCATTGTCTCTTTCAAGTGGAGAGAAGTTTTAAAATACAGCATCGTTCTTTAAGTAAAATATGAATGGTGCTATACAGCAAGAGGTAGTAGTAAGTTTTGGTGAGTGGATTGGTCAACCAGTTAACTTATTGGATGCACTGAATTAGAGAGGATACACTCAGTAGTTGCAAGTGCCAGTGAAGGAGACCAGAAGGGAGAACTGGGCTTCTTACAGGGAGAACTGGGTTTCTTATGGGGATTCCTGGTGGTTTGGGGGACAGATATCTGTAACAGTTCAAATGATATGATACCTTGTTCTAACTGAGTTTCCCCTCAGTGACTGACGCAGCATCCTTCCCAGGAATAGTCCTTATCACAGAGGAAGGCCAGCAGGCTCATAGGAAGCAACCCAAAGAGGAAGATAGCCGTTTCCATCCTAGCATTTATGTAACAAGGGTCTTGGAGGAGCCCTGTTTTCCCTAGGGTTATACGTTCACCCGATTCGTAAATGAAACATTGTGGTTGGGTGCCCTACTTGGCCAGCCTGGGCCACACCCCACCCTACCCTGTATCTGAGCATCCTTCTGTCAGCCAGCACACATTTGGACACACCCACCCATACTCACCTGCTCTTTTTAAACAGAATTTCAAAGGGGTAGTGACCTAATACACTATCACTGCACCATGTACAACCAGCAATACACTTCCCCCTTCCCAGGATAAGCCTTGTTTCATGAAAGCAGAGTTCCAAAGCTATCCCATGACTGCAGCCTATGTTCATCTACAAAGTTAGGGAAAACTTGAAGTTAGAAAAACTTGGCTCGGGACAGATTTTTTTTTTTTCTCTTTGGAATTAAATTGCTAGATTTTAATTAAAAAAATAAAATACATGTCTGGACCTGTGTTCAATTCTCAGCACCCATGTCAGACGACGTATATCTCTCTGCAGCTCCATGTCCAAGGGATCCAACTCCCTCTTCTGCCCTTTGTGGGCCCTGCATTCATGTGTGCTTACACACTCTCTCTCACACACGCTTCATTAAAAACAAAAATCACGTGTATTTAATAAAAGTGACAATGGATAATTTTGCCCCAGAGTAAATTTTGGCAGTGCCCGTTAGCATTGTGGGTTGTCACAACTGGTCAAAAGAAGGGCTCTGGCACTTAGTGGGCAGAAGCAAGAAGCAGCTGACATACATACTTGTGATTCAGGGTGAACCCCTCGCAAATACAGGAGCCAGATAGGCTCCTGTAACAGCAGTGCTGAATTAGTTTATTTTCTTATCATTGTGACAAAGTGCCCAATAGGAGAACCTTGGAGGAGGGAAGCTTCATTCTGCTTCCCAGGCCATTCTGCAGGGATGACATTGGTGGCAAGGCTCTGTGGTAACAGGAGCTTGTGACCATGTCCTATATGGCGGTGCAGCAGGGAAAGCCAAAACAACCAGGGGTAGGTACAGCCCCCACAGGCCTTTTTTTTCCTCAGGTTCTCGTCTCTTTGAACTATGCCTTACATCTCAAAAGTTCCATAATGTCCCTCAAACAGTGCAACCAGGAGCCCCACGTGCACCTGGAGGACACATTCAAGAGCCAAGGCTAAGAAATGCGATCTTCACTGCTCAGGGATGTGTGTTGTAAGCAAACAGGCAGAAGTTATTGAGTGTTATTCCACATGTCTGGCCATGGCGAAACCTCGTGGCCCCGCTCAAAGATCTGAATAGAGCAGACAAGCAAAGGCAGAGTTGGAAGTGGCTGAGCTGTGTTCATGTAGAGGTGATGCTCTGATACAAGACCCAAGGTGTCTGCCTACATTGGTTGTCAGTGATACAAGCTCCTAGTCTGGCTTGCTCACACAGCACACCTAAGTTCTGGGGAGAAAGACCCCTGGTTCCTTCCTGGGAAGCATGACTAAGGGGTCACCGTTTTCTTCCCTGAGTACTTAGCAGCAGTGCCCAGCATGGACCAGGTGTGTAGCCCAGCATCAGCACCATTACTTCATCCGTGCTGAGCAGCGATCAAGCCTTCGCATTTACCATTGTCTGCCTGGAGATCTCCTGAGACAGATGGGTGGGTGGGAGGGTGGAAGACATGGCACCCTGCTCTTTTCTCAGGTGTTTGCACACATGTCAGCCCATCAGCAAGAGGTCCCATCACCTGATTATGGGATGGACCCCCAGGTGGGGCAGTCTCTAGATGGTCCATCCTTTCGTCTTAGCTCCAAACTTTGTCTCTGTAACTCCTTCCATGGGTATTTTATTCCCTGTTCTAGGAAGGAATGAAGTATCCACGTGTTTGTTTTCTTGATTTTCTTGTGTTTTGCAAATTATATCTTGGGTATTCTAGGTTTCTGGGCTAATATCCACTTATCAGTGAGTGCATATCAAGTGACTTCTTTTGTGATTGAATTACCTCACTCAAGATGATATCCTCCAGATTTACCTAAGAATTTCATAAATTCATTGTTTTTAATAGCTGAGTAGAACTCCATTGTGTAAATGTATCACATTTTCTGTATCCATTTCTCTGTTGAGGGACATCTGGGAACAGAGGCCCCTTGGTCTTGCAAACTTTATATGCCCCAGTACAGGGGACCGCCTGGGCCAAGAAGTGGGAGTGGGTGGGTTGGGGAGCAGGGTTGGGGGAGGGTATAGGAGATAGCATTTGAAATGTAAATGAAGAAAATAAGAGGTCCCATCACCTGATACAACAGCACGTCTACACTGCACGGCCACAGCGTCAGCATCCTCACTCTGGCCTACCGTATGTGCTCACTGCCTACGGCCACAGCGTCAGCACCCTCACTCTGGCCTACCGTATGTGCTCACTGCCTGCTTGTTACATAGTAGGTCTTTCAAGCACATATTTTGTATTAATAAAATAAATGAGCAAAACTGTGGAACTTGTTCTATGAAAGACAGTATACTAGAGCTGTGGCTCTCAGCCTTCCTAATGCTGCGACCCTTTAATACAGCTCCTCATGTTGTGGTTGATGTCCAACCATAGAATTATTTTCATCGCTCCTTCATAACTCTAATTTTGCTACTGTTATGAATTATAATGTAAATATCTAATATTTGAAAGGGATCTTGACCCACAGATTAAGAGCCACTGCTCTAGGCTGATTTGGTTTTTTAATCACATAGTCTAGCTTACAGTATAGGCTATATTTCTGCACTTTAAAATTGTCATTCAGCTGTATCATCCCTTGAGTTGACATGTCAGCTATGTATGTGCTTTTGGGAATCGGAGACAGTAGTCAGGCTTCTTTGACAGTGACCCAGACTGGAGAGCTTAGCTTCTGTGTTCTTTTTTTCAGCGAGTAGCGAGCACAGAGTCTAAGTGCTCTCTGTGTGTGCCCTAAGCTTTGTAAATGGCCAACAGTTACGTTAGACGCTAGGGTTCTCACAGTCCACTTCCCAAAATAACTTCCTTTGCTTTTGTTAGATAATAGAGTGGCCATATTGGCTGCTGATGGATTCTTTGTTAATCATGTCTGCCGTTCATGATCTCAGCGAGGATAGGATCATCACCCCACGTGTTAGGGAGGTAGTCCCAGAAAGAGAACCATTTTTTGCCTCCATCTTGACTGAAACTGTATTATGTGGGTGAAGATTCTATATATATTTTTTGCAAGTCTCTTTGGGGGAAGAGTTGTGGGTTGCACAGTCTTTTGACACTACCCGGTTTATTCATGGATGATGGGACAGAAGGACATGGCTTTGGGGTAGGAATGTGTCTTCCTGGGACTGAGTTGGGGCCCAGCGTAGAACATAGAACCAAGTAGCCAGTGGGCCCTCTACCCAATTTTTGTGATCCAAATTGGTAGAAATTCTGTCTAGATACTGTTTTCCAGGACAGTGTAGTTTAAGAATAAACTTTATGCTGGTGCGAATTAGAGGTAGGCTATGGTTCGATTTGTGTTTGCCTTTTCAGTGGAACCTTTGAACCAGCTTTAATGCTGTCTTGGCACAGTGAGGGCTTGGGGGGGGGGAGGGTTGAGTTTGCCACCCTCAAAGTGGTAAGTGCAGCCGTGGACCAATGCTACTGCTTCTGACCTGGGCTCCAGTAAGTCTGCTGCAGTAGTCTTTGTCCTGACTTTTGTACTGTGTCGGAACCATAAAATAAAAGTTGGACCCAGGGGTCTGGAGAGATGGCACAGCGGTTAAGAGTACTGCTCTTCCAAAGGTCCTGAATTCAATTCCCAGCAATCCCATAGTGGTTTACAACTCCCTGTAATAGGATCCAATGCCCTCTTCTGGTATGTCTAAAGATAGCTACAGTGTATTTAAATAAATAAGTAAATAAATAAATAAATAAATGTCTAAAGACAGCTACAGTGCACTCAAATAAATAAATAAATAAATAAATAAATAAATAGAAAATTTTAAGGTTGTACCCAAATGAAAATTTTCATGTATTTTAATGAAGCCCTGGAAATATCCTAAACCTCAGAAGATTTTTGCCCCCGAGTTTAACTTTTAAATTCCAAAAAGTAGGTCAGTAGAAATGTCTTGCTTTAATTGGTTCAATTAAAAATGGAAAAGCATAGTACTATCTCAATATGAAATGCAGATTTAAATAGGAATTATAATGGGACTAATATCACTTAAGGGTATGATTTAAAGTAAGATATGTTCAATCATAGCTAATAATTTATGTAGTAAAGACAGGCCTAAATGTTAGAATATTCCAATTTTCCAAAGGGAAAACTTTTGCCATGAAACTTAGCAGTATGATGAAGAATCGCTCCAGAACGCCTTTCCCAAGAGAGATGCCTAAGAATATTGTTTACTCGGACCTTAATAGCAGGCTTTGGGGAGAAACGTGTTCTGTGTTCAGTGAGTGTGTGAAATGTTGTCGGACTTAAGCAGTTTGCCTTCACAACTTCTCAGAGCTTTTAATACTTTCTGAATTTTTGTTTGTTTTCAAGACAGGGTTTCTCTGTGTGTCCCTGGCTGTCCTGAAACTCGCTCTGTAGACCAGTCAGCCTCAATCTCAGGGATGGTCCTGCTTTTGCTTCCTCTGTGCTGGGATTAAAGGCGTGCATCATGACTGCCCCTCCTTACTTTCTGAGTTTTTAAGAAAGGTTATAAGTAGGGTGAGGACTCTCAGTCTCCAAATTTAACCCATCTTAGGAATTGGATTAGATTCAGGTTTTTGAGACAGGGTCTCCCTCTGTTATCCTGGCTGGACTGGCCCCAACTTGTAGCCATCATCGTCCTTCTAAGGGCTAGGATTGGAAGTGTGCACCACCACATCTGTCTTGTGTTTGGTTCCCTGAGATAGGGTCTTGCTGTATCTAGAACTGAATTGGAATGTACAGAAGCCCAGGGTGGCCTTGAACTTGAAATTTTCCTGCTTCAGTCTACCAGCATGGACCTGGCTTGCTTTAGGGATGCATACCTTTGGAAATGCTGAGAACATTTTCAGCAGTAGCAATGAGGGGTTGTTCTCTGGAATTGGTCAGCTCTTAGGCAGTTCTCCCAGCATTTGCCCCAAGAGTGTAGTAGAATCCCGCACCATGTAGACCCCTTACCCATTTGATGTGGAGGTCTCCACATGTGCCTGTAGTTGTTATGCATAGATGTGTCTCTGTGGCTTGGCCTCTGCATTTATCTCTAAGCCCGTGTGTGATTCACACATAGCCAACGTCATCCTTCCAGCGCGCGTGGACACTGTTGACTGAGAAGAGCTCACTTTCTAGATTAATGGCTGCATTTGGAGAGCGGTTCCCTTTCTCTTTGAGGAAGACAGACTGTCTAAGCAATGGATGGTTCCCTTCCTAAGAAGGAACTACCACATATAAGATTACTGCCTAATTTCAGTTTTGAGTAATTCTCTTGATGATTGTATCTTATTTATGTTTTAAAAAAATCACTAGGTCCTATTTACTCCTGGTACCATCTATGAATAGATCCTCTCTGGCTGAAAACAAATGAACTTTAAGGAGCTGATAGGTCAGGCTTCTGCCTCAGAGATCAGTTTCATATTTCTGGACTTAGTTTCCCAAATCCTGTAAATACGGCTGCAGAGGAATAATGTAAATGGCACTGACATGAGAGACAGCTAGTCTTAACACACTGCAGTTGAGGAATGCCCTGCTAGCAACACATGAAGCACTCCGCAAGAGAAGGAAAAACTCACCAAGGCTTTCAAATTATTCCACAGGGTCTCACCAATGCCCAGAGACAGAAAACAGAAATGAAGGACAGAATACTGAAGACCAGAGATAAAAGTTTCGTTACTTGCAAGCAAAGTTCCATACTTCAAAACTTTAAAAAAGCAAAAACAAAAACAAACAAACAAACCTTAATGTTACTAAACTGATGAAACTGGAGAGGTTTCTAAAGCCCATAGCTCTTTTCCATATCGATACGATTTGATACTACACTCTTAGTATTGTTTTGTGTTATTTGATTGGTGAGCTAATGAATTAAATTTTAATCAGCCAGCTAAAGAACCAGGAGAAAGCAGCACATAAAAACTAAGGAGGATTTCATACCCATGGGGAATGGATGACGTGGAGAGATCAGTGCCCGTGGCCACTGCAGCTCCCGTGGGTGGTCCAGCAGCCAGGGCTTCCTTCGTAGAGCCAACCATCAGGCAAGACTGAGCCAGGAGCCAAAGACTCATCCGGGTTCTGTAGTCCTGCAAGAGAGGCTTGGTTGATGCTGTTTTTATAGTTCACTCCAGAACCCCGTCACCTCCCTGGTGAACCGGAAACTCCTCGGTCAGGATCCATTGCCTTGACCTTATGGTACTTGGTTCACCTGTGAATGTCCAGGCCCTCACTGTCTGTTCATTCATGTCTAAGAGCGAAGCATGAAGACAGTTAATAGACAGAATGTGTGTGCACCGAGTATGGCCGTCTCAGCTTGAAATGCTCTTTCCTGTTTCCCTGTGCCTGCGTGAATAGTTGTGTACCACTGGCCTCTCTCCTCTTACCAGACTCTCTTTCCCCTTTATTCACAGGTCTCCCAGTGGACTTTCTACAGCTATGATACCTACACTGTGAGGCTCCACGATGCTTCCGTTAGCTGTATGATGAAGAGAAGTTGGCTTTGGAGTGCTGGGAGCCTGAGAAGCTGCTGAGCACCCGGCGCCCCCAGCCCGCCCACCGGCCTGCCCACAACACAATGAACAAACTGACCTTCCATAACAACAAAGTCATGCAGGACCGCCGCAGAGTGTGTATTTTCCTCCCCAATGACAAGTCCGTGAGCATCATCATAAATGTGAGTAGCTCCATCTCGGGATGTTTCAGCGTGCTCTTCCCTGTAAGACCACACCCAAGTTAGGTGGTTCAGAGTCAGATCATTACAGCATGAGCCAGAGAGGCTGACCGGCAGGCTTGCGCTCGGGCATCCACAAGCTGAAGACAGCGTTATGGCTTCAACAGCAGCATGCTTGGGGTCAAATTAGGACTAAGACAAAGCAAAAAAGTCTGTGTTTAAACTTCATTAAAATGTTTTCAGTTCCTAGATTTTGTTTTATTATATGTAAGTAGCTGTCTTCAGACACTCCAGAAGAGAGCATCAGATTTCGTTACGGATGGTTGTGAGCCACCATGTGGTTGCTGGGATTTGAACTCGGGACCTTCAGAAGAGCAGTCAGCGCTCTTAACCACTGAGTCATCTCTCCAGCCCCGAAATGTTTTTAGTTGAATTCGTTTATTGGGCTTCTCTGTTTCCTTGTCTTTCTGTGTGTTCAGCTTTGGTGTACGTTTGGAATTGTTTGGAATATCTTCCACATTTCCATTCGGGTCTAGGGAATGCTTCTCATTCACGGTCAGAACCCACCACCAAACTCAGTTTCTTTGAATTTGCTTCACTCTCAGTTTCTGTATTGAGAAGAATTCATTTTATCATTTCTACTGAGTGGAAGCCTCTTTCTTAGCTAAAACGTAATGTAACACGATGGGAACTGGAGACTATCGATGGAGGAAGGAAAGAATCTGAAAATGGCAGTAAACGTTTATTTGAACATTGAGTTTTGTCTCTCACATTGCTTGCCTTCCTAAATAAAATTTCTGTTTTGTGTCTGTGTTTTAAAGACTCAGAGCTATCAACTGCGTACATAAAGTGGTAGCAGTTGCTAAGTTTTCTCTTCACTGTAGTTTATTAGTTGTCAGATTCTAAGCAGCGTCCAGGCTGAGCTAAGATGTTCCTCTGCCTCTTAAATCAGAGTCAGATACTTGTTAACCAATATCGAGAACTGAGATACTGTTTTATTTTTTTCCCCTTTTTACTTTTAGCAGTTAAATTATAATTTACACATTGCAAAGCATCAAAATCCTTCAGTGTACAGTCTAGTGTATCTCTCTTAGTTTATGCTCCTATGTAGCTGTTGTCCAGTTTCAGAGAGAAATTTCCTGTCTCTCAGGAAGACCCTTTGGGACTCTTCCTCGTCAGCAATCCATGGTCCTCAGTGATAGCAACTGTTTTGATCAGAAGGCAGTCCCGCTCACTTACGACCTTCCTGCCACCAGAAGGATGCACTTCTTACCTTAAAGCCCTTTTCACTCAGCACCCGACCATGGAATTATCACGGCAGCAGTCATTTTATCTTCCTTAGAAGATAATATCCCAGCAGTATGGCCAAGTCCCGTTTTGTTACACGCTTACTGCTGTTGATGGATATTGTGCCATTTGAAATTCCATATTAATAAAACTGCTATGATCCTTTCTGGGGTATAGTCCTACAGACACAGACAAACTTAGGTCACTGTGTTTTTATCAGAATAGATAATGTAAATCATAGAACATCCCAAGGAGGACAGTTGCTGGAAACTGCCAGCAGGTTCATGGTAATCCGTTTTGTACCTATCAACTTTGGGATTTCTTTGTCGTTGTTATTGTTGTTGTTGTTGTTGTTTAATTTTGAGATAAGGCTTCACTATGTAGGCCAGGCTGGCCTGGAAATTGCTGTGTAGACCAGGCTAGCCCCAAACTTATAGGCATCTGACATCTGCCTACCTCCCACGTGCTGGGACTAAAGGTGTGAACTGCCATGCGCAGACCTGTGGCCCTGATGGAACTAAGGAAAGCTTGCCTCATGATAGTCTTCTACTTGTGTGCTGATACAGTTTTAATATGTTTTGTATAATAAAATAGTTAGGCAGAACATAAATGACTTGTAAATAACTCGATTAGAAGTTTAGGTTGCAGCAAGGTTCTGCCTGTAACCGTAGGCAGGCATCTTGGTTTGGTTCCAGCAGCCAACAGCTCCTTATTCTACTCAGGTCACCTGGATGCTGCTCGTCTCAATTTCGGGAGCATCCAACCTGCCACGTGGATGGATTTTACTGCCTTCAGGGCAGAGTTTCTAGCAATAATTTAGGATCCTGATTAGGGAACTTGAAATTGGTTTTAAGTATATGGGGTGGTAGACTATTATCTTTGCAGGACTTGGGTTTTTTTTTTTCAAAACTTTTTTTCTTTTTTTCTTTTTTTTTTTTAAGATTTATTTATTATTATATCTAAGTACACTATAGCTGTCTTCAGATGCACCAGAAGAGAGCGTCATATCTCATTATGGATGGTTGTGAGCCACCATGTAGTTGCTGAGATTTGAACTCAGGACCTTCGGAAGAGCAGTCGGTGCTCTTAACCACTGAACCATCCATCTCTCCAGCCCCGCAGGACTTGATTTTTAAAATGTAATGAAAATTGGAAACATTTCAGTGTGGGCACCAGGAACATAAATTAAAATGAAAGTAAAATTCTACTATTTATGGCTTTGTTATGTGAATACACACACACACACACACATACATACATATATGTATATGTATATGTGTATATACATAAAATATAAATATATGTGATATATGATATGTGTGTGTGTGTGTATATATATATATATATATATATATATATATATATATATATATCTTAGTACTCTTCATATATATATATTTTTAAAACGTTCTTTCTACTGTCAACCTTCGTTTTTTTTTTTAACCCAATTTCACTCTGGTAAAATTCAGCAGACATTGCCTTAAAGTGGTACTGTGGATTTTCCCACATACACACATGCTGCTGTGTAGATGGGTGGCTTTAAAACTTGGCCGTGTTCTAGAAGTATTGGAGGAAAGGCTGTTTGGGCTTCACCCATGGAGACACTGATGTAGGTCTAGGGCAGGAGACAGGAATCTTCATTTAGCAAAATTTCTCAGTAGGGACTGGAGACTCCATAAAATCATAAGGCAGACAGGAAAGGCTGAGGTGCGGGCCACCGAGAGAGAGAGAGAGAGAGAGAGAAAGAGAGAGAGAGAGAGACAGAGAGAGACAGAGAGAGACAGAGAGAGACAGAGAGAGAGGGAGACAGAGACAGAGAGACAGAGAGAGAAAGCTGCTTCTTAGTGTCCCTTGGAGCCTGTGTCAGTCGCTGAGGCTGTTGATACTGGGGACCTGGACTGAACTGTCTGCTCCACGGCTTCCTTTATAGCTTTGGGCTGCTTAGGTCTGTCGTTCATTATTTCAGTCTGGTTTCCTTATATGTGAAGTGGGACTATTCTATGCCTCATGTGGAATATATCAAGGATTTAAAGACACTCCGCGTGTAAAGAACTTTGTATCGTGTCTGTCCGTGGAGTTACTCAGTAAGTCGGTCTTGATGGAGTATCGCCTCACGTGTCCCGTTCCCGTGCTCTTTGTCATTTCGTTAGGATGCTCTGCCGCTGGCATGCAGGCCCAGATTTCCTACTCCAGGGAACATAGATCCTCCGCCATGCCGAGGCTCCCCTCCGGCAAGGCAAGCCTTGGGACCTCTGGAAGGATGAGGTTAAATAGCAAGGAGACTTGCCCACAGCTAGAAAAGCAATCTCAATCTTTCCAGGGCTCCCTTTCCCCACAGCAGAGAGTGGTGATTTTGCTATTTGCAGTGTTGGGCATTAGGAATTAAGTGTAACAAAACTATTTATTAGTGGCCTTCCCAACCTCCCCCCCCCCCCAGCAGTCAGGATGCACCAACATACACTTTTTTAAAATAAAGTTTTCCCCTGGCAGGTATAGTTGGCTTCATATTAGCTTTCTGAATCTAGAATAAGTGTAATGTTTTAGTCATTTTGAATCTCCATGAATTATACTAATAGGAGCTATTAAAATTAATCTTAATCATCAAACGAATACAAAAAAATGGACATTTAAAAAAAAATAAAATCCTGGTAAATGTAAGAGTTTTTAGAGTGGCAGAAATCACAGAGCCAAGAGCTTGCACCTCCAGTCTCTGCAGTTAGGTGAACAATTCTTTCTTACCAGAGACTATTTCAAACATCCTTGCCTGGTAACAATTGGCCCAGCAAGGATCAAGCCCCATTCCAATTCAGAGTTCCACACAGAGGGTATTTTTAGATAAAGCCTGCGCTGTTGAGAATGTAGTGCTTTCTAAAGTCCCATTGCCTCTGAAGATGAAAGGGATTAAAACATTTCACAAGCAGCCATGTGGCTTTAAAGATTCTAGTCTGCAAATACCCAACGCTGGATCCTGTTTTCACAGCAGGTAACACTCTCAAGCCACATCCTTATTTAATTATAGTTTTTAAACAAGAACACTATACTTACTTGATGATTGTTAAAGAGCTTTAGCAGAAGGCTCCAGATACTTGATTTAAAGTAGCGGAACAGTAATAATTAGATGGGAGGCCTGGAAGAAAGGCACAGCCTTGTGGAGTCAAGAGTCACCACATATTTTATTTTATAAACCTTCTGTTTGTAAATTGGACTTTAGCAGCTTGTCACATTTCATCTGAATGCTCCAATTCCAACTCAAACTTAAATGCAGCCAAGCTAAGGGCTAAAAGGGCCCCAAGAGCAGTGCGACATTTTAAGTCTCAAGTTGATGGAGCTAAGTTCAACGTAAGAGCTGTCTGTAAATGTGGTCCTTTCTCCTCTTCACTATCAGTCTGTTGTTTAAACTTGTTTGTAACAGTATAGTTATGAGGTGGAATACTAGCCCAGTGTTTACAGTGAACCTTGGAAAAAAGGGGACTTCACTAGGACACACAGTAAATACTGCAGCTGCTGGGTCAAGCTAGCCCAAGGGGCCAGGGGTAATGCTTTCCCAGCAGCCCGTGGGTCTTCCCAGTGGTAAAGTGAGCTTGTATCAATACGTTGTTATTAAATTGCTGGATGACAGGGCTGGAGAGATGGCTCAGAAGCCAAATGCACTGGCTACTCTCCAGAGGACCCACAGGAACTCAGTCAGTTCCAGGGAAGCGAATGCTCTCTTCCGTCTTCTGAGGGTACTGCATGCTTGTGGTACACAGACATATCAGGCAAAACACCACCAGGGACATAAAAGGAGGCTTGAAAATATTGCTAAATGGCACGCATATACGCTCGAGTGTCCATAGGGGTAACCAGGAGATGTGTCTCATGGAGCACGGCGAAGGTCCTCGGGAGCTCCCTGGGAACGGGATTCTGCTCACTCTCGGGAACCACCACGGTACCTGCTTCAGGAAAGTCCTGGATAGACTGATCCTGCCTCAAATAGCCCATCTTTGTCACTGTGACAGGATCTAGAACCACTCAGGTAACCACTCAACATGTCTGTGAGGGATTCTCTGGATTAGGTTAATTGACACGGAAGATACACTCTTAAGTGTGGGTGACCACCCCGTGGACTGGGATCCCAAGCTGAATAAAACTGAGAAAGTGAGCTGAGCAGAGGACGGTCATCTCTGCTGACTGTGGAGGTCACGTGCCCTCCCCACCCCCCCACCTTAAGAGCATCGAGAAGTAACCAGTAGCCTCCATAGCCTCCTCCGCGCCAGCTTCCTTCATGGCTGCTCCCTGAAGAACTGAGCAGGTGCTCTGGCCCTCAGCGATTTCCGCTCTTTCCTCTGGGATTTGCATGTTTTCATTTCCTTAGTTTTAATTCTGTATGAAAATATGATAGAATCACTAACTCAAAGTTAAGTAACTTAGGTAAGTAAATCATAGTCACTAAAATCATAAATTATAAAATTATACTTCAGGTATCAGTGAAAAAAGAACAAGAAAGCTGATAATGCCTCTGAGAGGAAGTGGACATGTAACATGTGCAGACAAAGTCACAAAGGCTGTATTGCCTATGTGTGTTAACATGTATGTAACTGTACATATAACTTTTGAGGGTCTGCCTTTGTCACTACTCACATGACTTGGAGCAGTTTTATTTTCTAGTTCTATAAGATTCAAAAGTTGGGCTGGGTGCATTCTTGGGTGATTCTGTTTCAGTGAGGCAGATGCAGGAGGCTCATTTAACTCCCGCCTGATAATTCATTCACAGTTGAGACAGCATCAGAACTATATCTGGAGCCTGGAGATTTGCCTCAGGGTAAAAGTGCTTGCTGTACAAACCCAAGGACCTGAGTTCAAGTCTTCCAGAACCTAGTTAAAAGCTTGGCACAGCAGCACAGGCATGTTACCATGTTTGGAATCAGAGGACCAACAGCAAGGAGACTCTCAAACAAGATTGTCTTCCAATCCCCCCCACATACACACAGCATTTACACACATGTACAAATACATGCATGCGTATAAACATACATATATACAAAACAAAAATATGTAATATCCTCTCAATTCAGAATAGCTCATCTCCAGAATTTCATATTAGTAGATATTATATTAATGTCATTATGATTGAATTATACTGAGACTCAGAAAGGGAAAAGGGAGTTAAACAGTAACTGGAATTGATTAAAATAAATAAAATCTGGGCAGTCTGTCACTGGGCAGTAGATGAGTATTTTGCTTACACCTTTAAGAAGAAAACTTTGCTTTAAAATAGATGCCCTAAGCAGACACTTCTCATGGGAAGATACATGGGTGACTGTTGGGTATCTAAAGAGTACTTGGCCTCAGTAAGCATCAAGAAAGTAAATTAAAACTTCAGCAAGATACTGCCTTACAGGTGTTTAAATGGCTGTCACCAAACAGAAAAGTTGACAAGAGTTGCCGAGGACATGGGGGGATGGGCACTTGTCATCTGCTGGTCAGAACATAAAACAGTGTGGCCCTGTGGCAAAGAGCATGTGCTTCCTCAAAGCATTAAATACAGACTGAGTGTCTGATCTCACAGGTCCTCTCCTGGGTATCCAGGGGAAATGACATCTGTATGCTTAGAGTTTCTCAAAACCTACTTTATTTAGGGTCCTTAAACGCTTCAACCTATCGTCCAGAGGTAGCAGGGAGAGAAAGTTAGTAGGAAAGCAGTGTTGTGGTCCTGTTTAGAAGTAGTTCCTTTGGGAGATTCCACTCTTCCTTGTCAGGATACCCCACTCTAATTCAATAGTAAACACCAAACACAGTATCAGTAGCAGCAGCAGAAACCGCAAGGCTCCACCTAATCAGCACGAGTCAGCAGAAGCCGCCAGAAGCAGCTGGAATACCACAAGAAGTTCTACTTCCTATGTTTTACTCCCTATGAGGTGAAGACCAGTGAAGTGTTGCGTGATATAGTAATGCAAAAGCATCCTCACTGTTTGTGGGGTTCCGTTTATATTCTTTGCAAACACCAGGCACCTTCTCAAGTGTCTATTTTCATCAAAACATCGCGTGCACTCTCAGAAGACAGCTTCCAGAAACACATCACGTGCCGCAACTAAGTTGTTTTAAAAAATAAATTTTCCACTTCAGGCATCATGTCACATTGCCTGCAGCCTCGCTCGTAGCAGTTGATGGCGCCCACTGGCGACTGAAGAGACAATATGGCACATCCACACGTGGTGGAGTAATAAAACCACATCAGGAGGGAGACTTGTCATTTGCAGCACTATGGGTAAATCTACAGAGCATTATACTAAATGTCGTAAGTTAGGCATAGACTGCATGGGCTCATTTGTGCAATCATAAAAGGGTACCTCATAGAAGCAGAGTGCACGGTAGTTACCAGGGCCTGAAGTGGGCAGAGCAGGGAGATGCTGGCCAAAGGATCTGACTGTTCAGCTAACAGGATGAGTAAGTTCGAGAAAACTATGCAGAATGGAAACCGTAACTAATAATGTGCCGGATACCTAAGCATTGCTGCCTAAACATTGAGAGTAGGTCTTAAGTGTTCTTACCACATACAAAGCTGATGTGAGGTGCCGGATTGGTTAAGCCGTTCTGCAGGCAGCAATTCTCAGCCTGGGGGTCACGACCCCTACGAGGGGTAAACCAACCTTTCACAGGGTCGCCTAAGACCATCAGAAAACACAGGTATTTGCATTATGATTCTTAACAGTGGCAAACCTGCAGTTATGAAGAAGCGACAAAAATAACTTGATGAATGCGGCTAATCACAATATGAGGGCCTGTTAAAGGGTCACAGCGTCAGGACATTTGAGAACACCGCTGTAAGGTATACCGATACCAAAACATCCAATACTGTATAAAGATGTATCCATTCATGTAAGAAAAATGGTAAAAGACAGAACATACTTGCCAAATAAATACCTTTAATGGAGCAAGCTCTGCTGTTTGTTTGTTTGTTTGTTTGTTTTTTCAAAACAGGGTTTTTCTGTGTAACCCTGGCTGTCCTGGAACTCACTTTGTAGACCAGGCTGGCCTCGAACTCAGAAATTCGCCTGCCTCTGCCTCCCAAGCACTGGGATTAAAGGCGTGCACCACCATGCCCGGCGAGCAAGCTCTTTTGAAGTCCCTGTTTTTCATGCATGATCTGAGACCCTGACCCATGTGTCATGAGATTTATGAGTCTTGTGTGAGATTGCATTGGTACCCCATTAACATGCTGTACAAACTGACTGATAGTCATGGAGACACAGCCGCGGGTTGCAGAGATTTCCATAAACCAGGAGGGGTTTTACTGATGTCAGTGTGTCCTGTGAGGGTGTAAATTTACAAAGTTTAAAAAGTGCCTGATTGTGGCAGTATGGCTTAATTTAAATAGCTCAAGTGTCTTTTTTTTCTCCCTCCCACAGGTTAAAATTCTGTGTCATCAGTTGCTGGTCCAGGTGTGTGACCTGCTCAGATTAAAGGACAGTCACCTCTTTGGTCTCAGTGTTATACAAAGTAAGTTTCAGTCCATTTTCTGGTATCTTTAGCCAACTGTCTCCAAGGACATGACATTTTAAAGTCTAAAACCATCATGCTAATTGTCAAAATACCCATCCACTAATCGTCATTCTTAGTGTAGTATTTATTTTCCAATGTCAACTGATGTACTACTTCTTAGGTGATTTAGGATTTTTATTATCGTTATTACATTTTAGACTTAATAATGTCTGTTCCTTTTGTTTCATTTTGTTTTAATGAACCAGGCTTGGTTTTTACTGTTGCTGTTGTTTCCTTGACCATGGAGACCAGCCCTATCCTGGAGGAAAGGAGATGGTTTTTGTCATTTGTCATTACCATCTACAATGCTACAAATGATAATGGCTTGTGACATTACCGAAATTTTGAACATAGTAAAACTGCCTTTCTTCTGTTCAGATTCTCTTGCAGTTAAAAGTATGACAGTGATGGATTAATTGAATTTTTTTTCGGTTTTTCTTCACGTCCTTTTCTTTTTTCTAGTCAGGCAGTGTGACTGTGAAATGCAGTCATTTTCTTCCACCATTATATTAGGAATTTGCAGGGAAGGATTTCATAGGCACTCCCTGTCTCATGTCCCTTACTTAGCACTAAACCCTTGGGACTTAGAGCCATTTGTTAAAAGCTATCTTGTGGCAGAGTATATCTTCTCTGCTTTACTTTTTAAAATCTCAGAATATTTTAACATGTCTGCTCATCTTTTTCAAGGAGATTTACTTGTGTTTAATTATACTCTCTACATTTATGTGTATAGTCATTTTATGTGTATAGTTGTTTTAAATCTAAGGGGTTGTGATAGTTTGAGAATCTCTGGTTGGTGCTGCGAATGTTTATATCTGCCAAGTTAGAAAATATATTGTCAACAGATAAAGCGGGCTCCCTTTCTTCCAAAATGGGAACTGTGTTCGGTTGCCTTTCTTGGAACATGGAATGAGGAATGCAGACGGCCCTGCTAGTCAGCCATTTGCCCTCTGCTTCGCTCCTGTAGTAGTCCGAGCAGTGAAAACAGGAAGGCTAACCACCATCTTTGGGTCTAGAAGCAGGAAGCTGCTGCCCAGATTCCAGGAGAGTCTTGCTGTGTTCTCGAAGGTGTTCTTCCTTCTGCACCTGCAGCCAGACTGTTGATCTCTGTGGTTCAACAAGTCGGTCCAAGAAAACCAGTCCATAGCTTCCTCCGGATTCCAAACAAGAGCTTTTAAGATGCTCTTTAAAGGAGAGCTTGCAGTGTGGTGAAAGAGCGTTGGAACAGCAGTCAGGTGACCTGGTTCAGATTCTGGTTCTACTGCTGGCTAGCAGTCAGTCCCCTTCAGACATGCTGACAGACAGAAGCTGCTGTCATGCCAGCTTTGCAGGATGGACGTGCACTTGAGAATGCGCCTCACAGGTTTTGCTTTCTTAGTGTGGTTTTGGATCCCCAGGCAGGTGAGCAGGAAGTAAAGAGGATTCTAGAACACCAGGCACATGCAGGTATAGCTTCCCCACTGTCAGCCCCAACCTTGCGGAGCCTACCCTGATACTATATCACCCAGAGTCCATCCTTCGAACGTGGCTTCCCTCCTGGTGAGATGGACTGCATGTATCCAGCATCAAGGGTGTGGAGGATGGCTTTACTTCCTTGAAGCCACTCACACCATTTTAGATTGGTGACTGAAATTGTCACTGTCTGTTCAATAGTTGGAAAGAGTGTACTTTGAGCATTGGCATTTTACGATTCAGCCAGTCTAACACTCTTTTTAAAATCCATCTAAATGCCAAGACTCACAATGCCTCTTTCAGCTTTGTATTAAAATAATTTCAAAGTTCCAAGAAGACAGTGAGAGTCTCCTTTGGTGTTAACACCAACATTTCTTCCTTCATCTGTGATCTACCTGCCTGTTGCCCATCTCTCCACACTTGAGACCAGCAGCATCTTCTATGTAACCACATAGCAACATTACAATCAGGAAGTCCATGCCCCAATGCTAAGTAGTCTTTAGTTTTCTCCCGGAGTCCTAGGACTGTCCATCATAGCCACAGATGGTCTGGTTCAAGTCTGTATTTCTCAACCTCCCTTGTGACCTTGACTTTTTTTTTTTTTTTTAGAGAGAACAGTCATGTTACTTTGTGGAATGTCCTTTAATTTGGGTTTGGTTTATGTTTCCCGATGATTAATTCAGGTTATGCATGGTTTGGGTGGGGATATCAGATAAATGATAATGTGTCATTCTCATTTTACAATATCATGAGACAATAGTTATGTCCTTACGGTGATGTTAGTTTTTGGCAAAAGTTTCTTCACATACTTTCTGTGATATCCATGAGCTCGTGTTAACACTTCCAATGATAATCCAGCTCCATGAGATTCAGTCTACCTCTTCTTTCCATTGTTTATGGCTTCTTTCATCAACAGTGAGAAACCTGGCTTATTTGCTCGCACATCTAGGAGTATATTATATATAAAGGATGTTACAGAGTTACAGAGTCTAGAGTAAAGTTTGGGAAGGGGAACACACAGCTCTTCTGCTCAATCTGTGTCTCCCAGTCCATACGTGTCCAGCTACCCAGAGTTCTTAAGCTAAATAGCTCTGGTCACACTGTCAAGTGATAGACACATAAAGGTAACTTAAGATGTGCACTATGCTCATAGACTCCCTGAGACTCTGGCCGCACACAAGGACTGCCCAGGTCGCAGCTAGATGAGAGTCCCGAGCTGAGAGGGGAGGAGTGCGCATCCCTAACCCAGACGCTTATCTCTAATGAACAAACAGCCGCTCACAGGAAAGCTGTTTTCTCTAGTGGCATCTCACTGGGTATACATACCACACTTAAGGGAAGGCCCCATGCTCAGCGGGAGATGGCCAACCCAATCCTAATTCAATGGTATTTTTGTAGACACTTTGTCGTCTTGTATTGCTTTGTTTGGGCATTTTTTTTATCTTAACTGTTTTTCGTTTGTATATTATTGTTTCTGATTTTGCATTTGTATGGGAATTATTTGTGTGTGTCTGTGTTTCTTGTGCTTTTTCTTTGTTTTTGATATTCTGATTTTTATTAGCATTTTTTTTCTAAAGAATAAGAGGAAGCATGGAATTGGGTGGGAGGGAAGGGAGAGAGGATAGGGAAGGAATGGGAAGGGGGAACCACAATCAGAATATAGTCTGTGGAGAATTTATTTTTAATAAAAATAAAATGTCAATATGCATGTGCTGCTCTGAGCAGTCTCCCTTCTGGTCGTCATTTGGCTGCTTCCAACCAGGAGCTCAAACCACACACAAGTCAGAGTCACATTCAGAAAGATGAAAGGCTAGAAGGCAGCTTCCACTGACCTGGTCGCTGGGTTAAGTGGGACACGACTTCTCCATGTTAAGAGGCCTGAACAACCCATTTACAGACAGAGTAGCATCCTTTTTCAATGGCATCTTCCAGTCAGCCCCAGCGTTCATCAGGGTTTCACAGTGCAGTCAGCTCACATCTTGCTGGAGTGAGAGTGGTGCACATCTCTTCATTGTGAAGGTGTTATGGAGCGTCCAGAAGAGGATGCCTTTAATGATGGAGGAAAAAAATGGCTGGAGTGAGTGTGTGCATGCATGTGTGTGCGTGCGCGCGTTCATGCGTGTGTATTAATTAAAGTCTTGTACCAGATCGGAATGCCAAGGACTCCTCCTGTGAAATAAATCTTTGTAAAGAATTTTTCTCAAAGAAAAATTAAAGAAAAAAAAATGTGTTTGGCCCAGCTTGTTTCCTTACGTTCTGCTCGCTTTATGTAAGTTCCAGGAGACATATTTTCTTTAAAAACATGTCACCACCCCAGCCCCACTTGAGGGATTGTTTGGGGTCAAATCTTGTTTTTCCACAAGACTTTTCTCTTGTGTGGATAGATAGATCCTGAAGGCAGACCGAGGGGTGGTTTGTCCTTCTGGCAAGCCCATGCACTGGTGTGGAGAACACAGAACAGATGCTTTAAACGCCAACTCCTCGGAAAGCAGGTGTCGGCCCACGCTTGGACATGAGTTACTGTCAATGCCCCAGTGTTCAGGGCCACCGGTGCACAGTGCTGCTGTGTCAGCATTTTGCACCTATGAGAAGAGTCCTCTCCCACTAAACCGAAGTGTTTCTCTAAGCTGTGAGTCCACAGGAATGGATGCTCAGTGGTCTCTAACGATCCTAGAAGCTAAGCACATGTGTTCATTAGAAACCACGTGTCTTCTAAGCTTTTCTTCCTCTAGAATCTTGAGTGCTATGTTATAGAAAGACCCCATCAGCTCAGTAATGTCCAGCTCGTGCCCTCATATCCTTTTGTGTCCTTGTGCCACATTCTCAGATCAGGAGGCTGGTTTCTGGAATTGTAGCTTTGAGTAGTTTTTTTTTTTTTTTCTTTGAAACAAATTTTTTTCTTTAGCATCTTGTCTCTCTCTTTTTTTAATGTGCAGATAATGAACATGTATATATGGAATTNTCACAAAAGCTTTATAAGTATTGTCCAAAAGAATGGAAAAAGGAGGCCAGCAAGGTACGGCAATACGAAGTCACTTGGGTGAGATTACATTTATACGCAAAATTCTTTTTATTCTGTAAAAATGTTTATTTTAGCTGTCACATTAGAATAAAACAAAATCATAGGCAATAATTTACTCAGTAGAAACTGAAAGGGGGAAATGAATTATAAGCGCTGGGTCAGATGTGAGTACCTGACAGCATAAACCGATAGGTTACGATGCTTTGATAATCATGGGTAGCATTTTAAAGTGAAAAGCAGGAGAGAAGATCTGATTTTCTCCTGTGACAGTGTTGTCAAAACTTGTAGGAGGTTTTAGTAATTTTTAAATTTCCTTTTTTATGGTTCTTGCATCTAAGCTTTTGTTGTTTTGCTGTGCAGCGTGGTATCTTTATGTAGTTAATATCAGTTCCTTTCGGGGAGGGGGGAGAACACGGGCTGGTCCCTGTAGTTTCTGCCATCACCTCGTGAGTCAGGAATGAAATTACATCTAATCTCAGATCCCCCTCCCCCATAGCAGTGCAGGGGATGCTCCCATAGCAGTGCAGGGGATCCTCCCATAGCAGTGCAGGGGATCCTCCCATAGCAGTTCAGGGGATCCTCCCATAGCAGTGTAGGGGATCCTCCCATAGCAGTGTAAGGGATCCTCCCATAGCAGTACAGGGGATCCTCCCATAGCAGTGCAAGGGATCCTCCCATAGCAGTGTAGGGGATCCTCCCATAGCAGTGCAGGGGATCCTTCCATAGCAGTGTAGGGGATCCTCCCATAGCAGTACAGGGGATCCTCTCATAGCAGTGCAGGATTCTTGGGCTAAGCTGGAAGGCGACTTCAAAGCCAACTGCAGAGCAAAGCCTCCAACATTGAAGTAAACAAGCCATGTACTAGAATGTGCTGTGTGGAATGCTGAGGGAACAAGACAGCATTTGTAATAGGGAGCAAATGGTCACCACGGGGGATAGAGCTGGGCCAGGAGCTGGCTCTCAGCTAGAAATTTCCATGACATTTATTTTTATCTTCCCTTATGTTGCCATTGGCAGCATGGCAGGCAGGCGAGTGAGAATCCGGAGAGGGAGGGTACCCTGCTTTACGTTGTAACTTCTTGGTTGGATGTGGACCTGGTGCCCATGTGGGACAACTTTGCGCCTGCTACAGGCCCCATGTTAGGAACAGATGAGCCTGTTTGTGTTTGGAAATGTGCCTTGCAAGTGATGGTAGCGTGGTTGTGTTTGATGCCTGTCTTGGAGATAACAAAACCCAGCTCACTGCATGTGTCTCTGTCTTAGGGCATCGACCAGTTTGGGCCCCCCATGATCATCCATTTCCGGGTGCAGTACTACGTGGAGAATGGGAAGCTGATCAGGTATGAGGACAGCCCATGGGCCGGAGCCCCAGTGCCCTCCACAGCGCTTCTTTCGGCAGACACCAAGCACATCCTGGTGCCAGTGCTGCCCTGTTTCTGCCTGATAGCACATACACTCCGCAGCGGCCGCACTTACACCAAGAATACATTCTTGTATTCTTGGTGCCCACCACAGCAGAGACACATTGGTTACTTACTGAGTGTGGCAGGCTGAGGGAGAAAACGTTAATGTCACCAGCTCACATTTGCACTCTCAGCCCAAAGGAACTGTCATTGTTTTAGAACAAGATTTAATAAATATGATTATATTCTTTTCCAAGTGGGACAGGTCACAAACTCTTAAACTCCTGGTTTCCCCTTCACCCGAGGTCTTGCTTGCATTCTTAATCACTAGTTTAAAAATTAAGAGTAAGCACACATCTTTAATCCCAACACTTAGGAGGCAAAGGCAGGCAGATCTCTACTGCTAGCCTGGTCTACAGAATGAGTTCTAGGACAGCCAGGGCTACACAAGAAACCCCTTCTTGAAAAAACAATAACAATAAAGAAACTAAACGTGAGCCTGGAGAAGGGGGGCTTCCTGTGGAATCAGGGGCGCAAGCTGAGGGACGGGGAACACACTTTATCTTCTTGGAAATGGATGCATGATCAGTGTCATAGTATAAATTAGACTTAGCTGGTTTTGAGCCTTTCTTTGGTGTGGGATTCAGTGCTAGAGATCACATTTCCAGGTGACAGAAACTACAGGAAACATGAGCTTGTTTTCATTTTCCTTTTAAACTTTGAGAGACCTTCATATGAAAAACAAAAAATATGTGGGGCTAATGTTCTGTGAGAAACTGGCATGTGCTATTCTCTGTCATCAGCAGGTGCAAAGTAAGAGTGAGGAGTATTAGTACATAGAGCATAATTCTAAGGCTTAAAAGGTCATTAGTCAGCCTCAGCCTGTATGAAGTGCACGCCCACTGTACATGGTAGGAATGGAATGCCCTATAAAGAAGGAAAATAGATGACTTAGCCGCGAATAAACCCCATAGGGCTAATGAATGCTAACCCTTTATCTCTGCGCCACACACACGCACACACACCCCTCCACAATCCGTCCAACAGCATGTAGTGAGCCTTATAAAAGGCAACCACTGAGTAGTGCCCTGTCTGTGGGAAAAGAATTCCACAGATGCTTTGCCTTTAAGCTCTTCATTCTTAGCCCTGGTCTTGGTTAAAATAGGCACATACGTTTCTATTATCATCTGCCGGTGAGCTGTGACCGCAGGTAGAAGCCAGGGACCTCGCCGCTGAAAGGGCGCACGGCCGCAGTCGTTTTCCTTAATTATAATCTGCTCATGAACATTTCTTCTGACATGACTAGATATCCTGTGACCCACCCACCCCTGTCAGCACTGCCCATTCACCTACTCGGTGGCCTGGATTTATTTCTGGCTCGGGTGGATTAGAGCGTGCACTATTAGCATTTCCTTATGTAGGGAGTGTCATGGTTGTGGCTTGTGCCCGTGAAAACACTCCATAAAGCAGCATCCTTGCCCTGTAGAACAAGGCATGTTTAAGGAAAGCGTTGGCTTTTTCATCCTCAGGGCAGCAGGAAGGTAACAAGCCCACTGGTGCTCAGATCTTCTTCTACAAGCATTTTATTTGCTGTAGAGCATCTGTGATGCGCTAAGGAGGGGAGCAGTCCAAGGACCATCAAACAGGGAGGCCAGGCTTGCCCCTTGGTTTGGTCCCACTGAGTGATTGATAAGCACCACATCGATACACAGACTATGAGCGCCCAGCTTCTGGCACATGCAGCCCATGTTCTGTGACTTGGGTACCTTACTGGAGCGGAATCTCTCAGAGCTGCCTTTTCTTTGGATAAGCCAAAGGCTGTGAGCTGTAGGGTATGTTTTTGGCAGCTGAGCCTTCTGCCCCTGCAGCCTCCTGAAGTGGAGATCTGGTCCCAGCTTGGGCCTCCCCCGCCCCCCTCAGTGAGGAGGACCCAAGGGAGCGGAAGCCAAGGACCTCAGCCAGCAGATGCAGATGGGATTTGGACTCTGTTGGCATGTGCTTGTACCATTCCACCAAAACATGACTGTTGTTTTCCTGTATTTTCTAGTGACCGAATTGCAAGATACTATTATTACTGGCACCTAAGGAAACAGGTGCTGCACTCCCAGTGTGTGCTCAGAGAGGAGGCCTACTTCCTGCTGGCAGCCTTTGCACTGCAAGCTGACCTCGGCAACTTCAAAAGGAAAGTGCACCACGGGGACTACTTTGAACCAGAGGCTTACTTCCCGGCATGGGTAGGTATCGTCTGGATTCTTCATACTGCCTGTTCAGACACAAGCCTATTCAGCTGATGAGCCTGCATGTTCTGGGCCCAGGGACATCGATGTGAGGCCCAAGTACCAATCGGAGGCCGGGAGTCTTTCCCAGTCCGCTCATCCCTGAGGATGCTCTCTGGCCATCTTAGATGCGGAAGAACTTAAGCTTACCCAGCCCCATGTTGGAAGGCGCACTGCAGTGACGCTCTGGGGTTGTTTGTTTGTTTTGTGTTTGGTTTTTTTTTTGAGACAGGGTTTCTCTGTGTGGCCCTGGCTATCCTAGAACTCACTTTGTAGACCAGACTGGCCTTGAACTCACAGAGATCCACCTCCCCGGTGCAGGGACTGAAGGTGTGCGTCCCCACGCCTAGCTACCAGTGACACTCTCAATCCTCCTGGTGATGTATATTTTTCCCCTTTGAGGGAAAATGATTACTTCTCAAGCGATGAGATCATTCGCAGTTTTAATGGGCTGAGAAAACAACTCTGAATTGACGTCTGGCTCTGACCTCTGTGTGCTTCCCTGCCAGGCGAGGAGCCGTCCCCTTCTGTCATGAGAAGGTAGATGTAGGTCATTCTGGCAGGAATGGTCTCACACACATGCTCCCTAGCCTGTTGGGGTTGCCAGTCTTCCTGAAGGCCACTCTGTCCCTCTCTTCTGTGTCCTCAGCTCTGGCTCAGGCTCTCTCTCCTACAGTTGATGTTCACAGAACAATGGGTCACCCCCGTCCACAAAGCAGAACCGCCTGGCTGGCTTCCCAAAAGATAGGCCAAGTGTGTTTGACTTTCCAGCAGCTTCCTTCCTGTGTGCGTTCCTCAGTCCTCTTCCCCCGTCTGCTTCCCCTCAGCCAAGCACATGCCGTCTCTCAGATCACTAATGACCTTTATGTTGCCTGATTCCTCTTCTCCTTTTGCTGAATTTTTCTGCTGCCCTTGGCACATAGCCACTTACACCAGGGAGATTTCATCCCAATCACGGTTTTTCATGCCCACCTTCAGAATATGCAGGTAATGCCTAAATATGTCTGCCCTGTACAGTGAGGTGGCTACCCATTCCTTAGTTCCACAGACTCAGAACACCCCAAATCACACTCCTGTCTCCCCCACCTCCACAGAAGCAGCCTTACCTCTGTTCCCCTGGTATCAGAGGGCTGGAGGCTACCATAGGCCCAGTTGCCAGAACCTGGCATCACGTGGACTTGGCTTGGCACCGTGCCTCCACCACATCCTACCCACATGCTCTGATGTGCCCACTCCGTTTCCTGTCACCCTGCTTAGTCCCTATTTTGTTGCTATTGGTTTCCTTCCGAGTCCATTGCATCCCTCCTTTCAGCGTTCCCTCCCTGGGACTCAGAGCTCACAACAGTGTTGCAGAGCTATTCCTGCTTCAGTGTTCTCCAGCTTGCATCTGAGAGGAGCAAGCCTCTGAGATGCAAGAGGGAGCCCTGCAGGGACTCCCCAATTGCCTGTGGTGTGAAGTCCTGGCTCCCAAGTGTGCAGCTCCAGGATCTGGTTGATTTCTTAAGCTGGATGCTCTGGCACCATCCAGCTGGTGACTCTACAGATGTGTCTGCACAGCTGCCGGGATGTCTTAAACTTCTGAACCTACCCCAGCCCCAAGCAGGGTTTCCCTGTGCAGCCCGGCTTCCCTGGAACTGCCCATGCAGACCAGGCTGGTTTAGCACTCACAGAAATGCTCCTGCCTCTGCCTCCTGAGTGCTGGGATTAAAGGTGTGTGCCACCACCGGCCTCCATGTGTAATCCTTTGTGAAGTATGGAAAGTTAGCACAAACCACGGATTCTGAAGTCACGTTAGAGCTGAAGACTCACCAGGGTCCCCCACTGCCACGTCTGAAGCCCTTGCTTCTACTCATGTTGCCACCAGCTTTTCATGTTTTCAGACCCTTCTGAAATCAGCATGGCCGTTCCCAACACCCTCAGTGTACAGCTGCAGGTTGCTGCTGTGTGTCACTGACATTTGAAAGCATCTGATTCTAAGCCCCAGCAAATCACAGGGCGTGTTGAGTCGAAACCGTTTCCTCCTATGTTTTCAAGTAGAGTTGCTGGCCTTTCCTGTGAGACCCAGTGTTCCAAAGAGTCCTGCCTGATCCTTTACCTTCCTCAGATGAATGTTTATTATCTCACGTCCTGTGTGTGGGATTGTGGGAGTTAGCGGGATTTCAGTTCTACAGATGTTCTCTAACATCAGTGTTTTCCACAGTACCATCATTTAAGAGTGTGATCTATGAAGTGTGTGAAACTACTTCAGTTTGCGTGGGACTTTTGCCCACGTCGGTGACTTTTTTTTTTTTTTTTTTTTTTTTTTGGTTTTTTCGAGACAGGGTTTCTCTGTTTAGCCCTGGCTGTCCTGGAACTCACTTTGTAGACCAGGCTGGCCTCGAACTCAGAAATCCGCCTGCCTCTGCCTCCCGAGTGCTGGGATTAAAGGCGTGCGCCACCACGCCCGGCTCGTCGGTGACTTTTTAAACCAAAAGAATCTGTTTTTCCCAATTAGGATTGTTTGTTCTACCAAGTAGACACTGTATTTTATAACATTAGCTGGTCCCACCCAGTAGCCTAAGAAGACAATGAAAATAGGATTAAAAATTAGAACTTTCTGATGAGAAGTGCCCAGCTTTATGTCATCTGTTTTAGCTTCTCACCCTCTTGTCACTTGTGGGAACGGTGTTCCAACAGGTTGTTTCCAAGAGGGGGAAGGACTACATCCTGAAGCACATTCCAAACATGCACAAGGACCAGTTTGCCTTGACGGCCTCCGAGGCCTACCTGAAGTACATCAAAGAGGCCGTCCGACTGGACGACGTCGCCATCCATTACTACAGACTGTACAAGGTAGGAAAACCCTCCTTCCTACGCGAGACTTCAGCTCGCCTAAGACCTCTGCTTTCCTCTTACAAGTTGTGGAAAGCTCTTCTTTTGGCCTGCCCTGGTTTCACGTGTCAGGCCTTCATGATCTAGCCCGGAAGCAGCACGTAGGAGTTCTTAAATGTTTGTGACGTGTGGTAACGAAGGGCTGCGGTGGTGATCTGGCTCCGAGAGCCTTATGCTGAAGTTCTTTTTCTGCCTGGAAGAGTAACCTCTGCAAGGTGTTTGGTGAATGTTACTGTAGTATATTGCCCTGTGAAAGCGCCTCCCTCGTTATGTTCCTTTAAACTGTGGGAATGTTCCCACCACCCCCAGTGCAGACAGAGCACCGTATGCCTCCTTTTTTTGTTTCTTCAAACCCCCACACTGTATAAGAAGTGATCATTTTATAGGCCAGGAAACTTGAGGCTTAAGAAAGTTAAATAATTCACTAAGATTGCAAAACCAAGTGGCAGAAATGTGGATGCAGCCCCTGCTCCTGGGTGACAGAGTTTCTGTGCATCAGTTAAGTGCCGCAGGGACTCAGACGCTCAGTGTTCTCTTTACGTCCGATGTATCCCGGGCCTCATTTTCCACAGAATGTTGTGGGGATGCTCTGTACACACTCATGCTTGGCCTCAGCACGCTCTGGCCTTCTCTTCCCTGCTCCTCTCTGTATCTTCCCTATCCTTACAAGGGTTATTCCTGACTAGAAGTGGATTCTTATAAGTATTCTAGTTGTATTTGCAAACCCAGTGAGATGGAGTTGTTTAAAACATGGCCGGTGGGGTCTGACTGAGAGTTGAATTCCAGTTTGGCTCTAAGTGACCAAGGAAAGCATTTAATATCTCTGTTCTTCAGATTTCTCAGACCTTAAAGGACACTGGGACCTACCTACCCCTTAGGATTGTGGGAATTGATCAGTAAGCCATACCTGTCACATGACAAGCATGATGTTTAGCATGGGATTTTGTTGATATGTTGGTTGTCCCCACCACACCCCTTACGCTGAGTTAATATAAATGGGACCATTGTTGGGGGAGAATGTTTGGTCATGTTGCTGGGTAAATGTAACTTCCTGGCTGGTTCCAAAGCTCAGAACACCCTCCCTCCCTCCCTCCCTCCCTCCCTCCCTTCCTCCCTCCCTCCCTCCGGCCCCCTCACATTACTACCTCTCCATCCTGGAAGGCATATGGAGGCCCGTAGATCTCTGTCGAAATTCCTAAAGGGCTGACTCACTTTTTCTGAGAGATTTCATTGTGACATCTCACTTTACATGAGAAAATTCCACATCTCGGACAGTCGCTCCTATTCTGAAATGTATTAGAAATATAAACGGTACACTGGACAGAGTCCAGCCTTGGGATGGCATGTCAGTTAGAGGCCCTGGGGATCTGGGCAGCTGTACTGGTCATGGGTCATCTCTTGAGTAAGGGAGACACTGCACTGTGAAGGCCAGGGCGTCCATGCAGTAACTAAGAGCCCTGAACACCGCAAGGCAGGACGCCCGTGACATCAGCAGGTGTTCAGAACGTATCACTGCTTTTGCCTTATTTACTGGAGAAGCTTGCTAGTTTAAAGAAGCCTGATTTGAAATTAATCTTTCAATAAAGCTGATGTGTACAACTTAATCTTTTTGAAAAAAGGAAAAAGAAAATTTGCTTAGTATATAGTTCTGCATTGTATAGAAAATGTCTTGTCTGCTTTAAAAAGACATTTAACAAAAAGCTGTAACTGAATCGGGGAGATGAGTTACTGGTACCTGACAGACACCGCCCACTTGGAGAAGTCAAGCCATTTTATCTGCCTCACATAGGGGCAGCTTACAAAGGGAATACAGAACATTCTGAAGGAAGCACCTTTTGCCTGGTCCCCCCATACACGTCTCAGACATGAACTGCACGGCCTTGGCCCCAGGCTTACTTTAGAAAGCGTGGGCATCGCCTGGGGAGGGAACCTGCCCTGAGTGTGTGCTGATGGAGCAGGCTCCATTGAGCCCAGCACTGCATGTGCCTTTCTTGACATAAAACTAGATTAGGTCCAAGCCAGAGACAGGCCAGCTTCTTCTCTAAATTCCAGGCAAGACCATGTTTTCTAATACTTCTTCCTGTGATCCTGAGAAAACTGGCCTTAAAACTTAATAAAGATCTAGGGGCTGGAGAGGTGGCTCCGCGCTTTGGGGTGCTGGTTGCGCTTTCTCAGGACATGGGTTATATGCCTGCCACCCAAGTAGTGGCTCACAGCCATCATTACTCCAGTTCCAGGGCATCCAACACCCTCTTCTAGTTTCTTCCAGTTTCTGCCAGCCCTGAGTGCATGGGTGGTACACAGACATATACCCAGGCAAAATACCCAGGTATATAAGATAAGCCTAAACATCTTTTGAATTTAATGAAGATTTGATAATATTCACTTATTGTCTTAGAGTATCTGGTAAAAAAAAAAAAAGTATTTACTAGTAACTTTTAAGGCTTTATGCCTTACTCATTACACATAAGTCCTTGAAGATTGGCCAAATCTGAGCACGTTTTTTAATTGTACTGTTTTTTCCTCACAGTTAAAAATGGCTTAAGGTTTATCACTTATATACACACATACATACACAACAGTAGAATGTATATCATATCAGCGATTAGCAGTAGAAAGCCTTCAGTGTTTGGTCACTTGTCTCTCCTTTTTGAATCACAGATAGGGAGCTGGGAAAGCTACAAAATTTGAAACCCGTAAAGTCAGACGCATCTCAGACTGTAACTAGACCATTGTCCCGACATTCTAACATCTACACATTCATTAAGCACGGGGAAGGTGAGAACGTTCACATGGCGAGGGCAGCGTGCAGTGCCTGTGTGCTGGAGCTCTCAGAGACATGCATACCTAGGGTAGTCTCGGAAGTGTGCATACAGCGCTGAACTCTAAACCTGAAGTCTAAGGAATCAGAAGGAAAGGATGCAGCTGGTTTAGGAAATACTCAAGATTTTCTTAAGTCTTTCAGGAAACAAAGACTGAGGAAAGATTTGAGCAGTCATTTTAAGTAAAAAACAAAAACAAAAAACCTACAGTTCTGAAATGTCTTTTTCTTCATTGTTCAATTGTTTATTATAGAAAGGAAAACATGACTTTTTCATAAACCTTTATTCTGTCAGGATAAAAGGGAGGTTGAAGGTTCACTGACCCTGGGACTGACCATGCGAGGAATACAGATTTTCCAGGTTCGTATCAAATGGTGTTGGGCAGGTGTTACTACAGAGAATGCTTGTGTGACCCCCACCAAGGCTCGGTCCTCATTTCCCTTTTGTCAGCACAGAGGTGGGTGACGTAAGTCTGTGGATGCTGTGGCTCTGCCTGCCTTGACAGTAGTCAGTCCCCTTAGCAGAAAATGCAGGGTGGACGATCAGCCCAGGCTTGACACTCACAGAGTGTCACTATCCCAACGTTGTCCCTCGGGGCTTATGAGCTGCCATGTTCTTCTCTCCTACCTTAAAAAGCACCCACCCAGGGGCTTCAGTGTCCATTACAGTTCTCTGATACACATGGTGTCCCATAAATGGGTGGGGACCGGCTCCCTTGCGCATGTGGGGACAGTGTTATCCTTTAGAGATTAGGAGGAGGTAGCTCCCTGTGAGGAAGCTATAAAGATGTCTTATCTTCCATGTGGGAAAATATCCAATTCTGGAAGTCTCAGTCCCTTCCCAGTTGTTGCGTGTCTGAGTCCCTTGGACTTCATATTTAAACTTAGAGCTAGAACTGAGTGACGGTTGCCTTCGGAAGGCCAGTGCACAGGAGCTGCAGGCTGTTGTTGCTGATCTTAATCACTGTCGGCCCTTTTCCAAAAAAGGGCTGAGGACTGTTTCAGATTTGAATTACTGAATTTTAGTTTAAGTCAAGACAGTTTTAGGATAATCTATCCCACTTCCCCTAACTCTATATACCGAAATTCTTTCCATAGAATCTAGAAGAAGAGAAACAATTGCTCTATGATTTCCCCTGGACGAATGTTGGGAAGTTGGTATTTGTGGTGAGTGTAATTTAGGAATGAGGGGGGCAGAGGGAGGGGGAAAAGAATCGGTTGATTTTGAGAATTTGGGGGATTTCACTTTGAAAATACTGTTTCTCAGAGCAAAAGTAGTCTGTTTATTTGAAAGGAGTTGGGGTGGGTTTTGTTTTGTTTTTAAGTAGAAGCTAGGGGCAGGTAAAATGACTCACCATGGTGGGCTTGCAGCCAAACTTGGCAACCTGGGTTGAATCCCTTGAACTTAAAAAACTGTCTCTGACTTGCCCCTGTACACAAGTGACTTGCACATACACACACGCCAACATACACAAAATAAATAAATGTTAACAAGCTTTAAAAAAAAAGCTGACAATTTGCTTCCATAAGTATCCTCATAACCAGTTATTTCTGTCAGTAGCAAATTAAAATCAAAGACTATGATTTATGTGTCCAGTGTCTGCCACACTGTCTTAAGTAACTGGAATCACAGAGAAGGAAAGCGAAGGGGAAACAAGGTAAATCGATCAAATAGAACCATTTAAAAGTCCACTGCAGATGGCCTGCTGGCACACAGGGTAAATGGGCCAGTGTGGAGGCTGGCTGGCGGCCTCAGATAGTTCTTAGCTCGAGTGAAGAATGAAAGTGACATCAAAAGATGTTCCCATTAATGCCAGTTATTAACATTCGGCTCATCGTCATCATCTTCAGTAGTAGGCTGTAAGCTGTAGGGAAGTGCTCATCTTCAGGATCTTGAGGGGGAAGCGGGTTCTAGGACAGTCATGTTCTCCGTGGTAGCATTCAAAGAGTTGCACTCCCTGTCATCTGTGTCACTGAAATCCACAATCTTACTGAGCTCTGAAGCAATTGAGAAAAGTAGACGAGGAAAAGCGGCAGCTGGGGTCGACATGTAGACACACATTCCTCTGTGCAGACGAGAGGGCCTGTGCAGATGAAGGGCCACCTGACCTTGTTGGCCTTGCACTGGCTCCTCACAGCCTGCCACTCAGAAGGCCCAACTCTACGTAGTTGCTTGGGTGTCGTCTGCTCTGGCCTCCCTCACATGTTAACTGGAGCATGTTCTGCCCACCCTCCGAACTAGTGCTGCCATGGTCTGGACCTTTTCCAGAACTGTGAAAATCAGAGCCAGGCTATGGTGGCACACGCCTTTAATCCTAGCACCTGGGAGGCAGAAGCAGATCTCTTTGAGTTCAAGGCCAACCTGGTCTGCAGAGTGAGTTCCAGGACAGCCAGGGCTACACAGAGAAACCCTGGCTCAAACAAAACAAACAAAAACCTGAAACTGATGACCCAGTTTGCCCCCTTCATGACCCAGAATCAGTAGTGATGTTAAGACTCCTCTATGGTGCCTTGATCATCGACTCCTGAAACTCACACCACGTCACTCTTAGGTAAGATTTTGTTGAAGATGACAGATCTCTCAGCCTCATCCCCTTCCTCAAGAGATTTTTGATCCCAAGATTCTAGCCTGGACACAGGAATCCATTTTTACCAGTTCCCTAGTGCAGTCCACATGTATGACCTTAAGCTAGTGACTCGGTTTCTCTCATTCAGTCTCGGACGGTTATAGCAGGCTTTTCACTGTAGATGTCTTGTGAGGATTAAATGAATTGATGCCTTTTTAGTGCTCAGATATTGCCGTCCCAGCTTTGGGGTCCAATAAATTGAAGAACCAATACTTTAAAAGAATACACACAATCTATATGTGAACTACAATCCGCTGGTGCTTGGCCTCAGCTCCGTTTCTTACTTGCTACATTAAGGTGTTAGGATTACATCTGGAGGGAGGGGTCTCTTGTGCTAGGACAAAGAAGATGAACATGCCCAACCCAACCCACTGTCAAGGTTTCCCAGAAACCCTGAGTTTGGTGTCCCATGTCCTTTGACAGCTCTGATGAGGAAACATGTCCCTCAGAGGATGGTCAGTTGAGCCATCTGTAAGAATCTTACTTTAAATATAATGGGGAATTTGGCAGTTTGTAAAGTTTTCTGCCACAATCTGATTTGCATGTTTCCTCCGCAGGGCAAGAAGTTTGAGATTTTGCCAGACGGCCTTCCCTCCGCCAGGAAGCTGGTCTACTACACAGGGTGTCCCACACGTTCCCGGCATCTCCTGCAGCTCCTGAGCAACAGCCACCGCCTCTACATGAACCTGCAGCCCGTCCTGCGCCACCTCCGCAAGCAGGAGGAGAATGAAGGTGAGACAGTTGTGGTGATGACCTGAGTCCCAGTCCCACATGGGGAAAGCAAAGGGTGGCTTGCCTCAGCTGGCCTCTCTTTATGAGATAGAATTTCTCTGTATAGCCCTGGCTGTCTTGGAACTCTTGATGCAGACCAGGCCTGTCTCTGCCGCCTGAGTGCTGGGATTAAAGGTGTGAAGTACAGTGCCCAGCTGCCTCTGCTGGCCTCTTTCTCTACCTGCCAGGAACAGGAAATTTTAAGAGCCTCCAGAATGGGGTTTTTAGAGACATGGACCAGAACTTGAGAGCCAAGTTGCATTCAGTTTGCAGTCCTGTAGGGCTGACCAAGCAGCTCCTCCACCTCATCTGTTTATAGAGTTTCTAACCCCTGACTTGAAAAGCTTGCAGTGGGCTAGGGTGAAAGCCTTCTGTACCTGAGTGCTAAGTGTTCTTGTCTGCAGCTGTCTGCAGGAAGCTCTAATCCCTTCCAATGTGATGCTTTCCTTAGCCTCAGGTGAGAGTGAAGATAGACCACTGCTTCTCTGATTGACAGCAGGGAGATCCTCAAGCTGACCCTATAATAGTAACAATGGAGAAGGCCTTTTCCATCCAAGGACTTTGCCCAGGACCCTCTCAGGGCTTTGAGGAGATGTGCTAGACCTGAAGACGATGTTTGAGGTCAGAGCACTGTTCCTGAGAAGGGGCAAGCCATGCTGTGCAAGGAAGGAGCCCGTGTGGGACTTCTGGCTGCAAACGAGTTTAGCTGTTTCTGTCTTGGTCATCAGTTATGGCGCCCCGGGCCTCCTCCTCCACTTAATCAACACTGGCTTCTCATCCCCAAAGGCTGTGTCACATATTTGCTTAGAATTGCTTTCCGTTTGTTCCGCAAAATCCTATTGTGGTCATTGTCGCAGTAATCAGATTAGAAATGAAATGTCTGCCTGGGCCCTGGGACACGATGACTCCTGCTTTAGGTCTCTATATGAAACAAGTGCTGACCAATGCTCCCATGGAGAGCAGGGGCTGTCCTCCCTCTGTCTAACAAAGCAACCCTAAAGAAGACGTGCATCTGATCAACTTCTCTAAAGCCAGATGTGGCCAGATGTGTGTGGAGAATCCCTGACTGTACAGTGATGAGAGGGCGAGTCACCCGCTCCCTGCCGTCTGCCACGATGACTCTTCTGTGGCAGGAGCTGGTAGCACCGTGAGGTGTACTGGCTTCTGCAGCAGACTGCCCATTTTTCCCAGGTTGACTCACTTCTGACATGAGCACTGAGAGGAATCCACTGGGGGACAAATATACCAAGAGGGAGCCTGTGAGACAGATGAGCCAACTGGGGGCAGAGCCTAAGGTGGTTTTCCAAATGTGCCTCATTGTTAAGTGGCTACCATGGCACCTTAAAAGGTTCATCTGTCCCATCAGCTCCCAACCCAAAGCATTTAGTAATGCAGATGACCTTGAGGGGAGCCCTTGAGAGTGATCTTCCCTGCAGAGAGAAGGTAAAGGTTTCAAAAGATACTGAGCTCTTGGAGGCCAGGGCATCGTCCCCTTAGCGTATAGGGAGCTTCAGTGAGCAAATGTCTGTTCACTCTGCCGCCATAACAGAACACCCCAGGCTGCTGATGCATAGAGAATGTCTGGCAGGGACTTCCTGATGCACCATCTGAAGGGCAAGGAGCAGGCACAGGAGAGTGTGGGAGGCCACCCCCACGGCAGCCAGCCTTCCCTGAGGGAAGGACACAGCCTAGTCACCTCTGAACAGCCCCATGTCTCACACAGACACAGCACTAATGACGTATTAGCCTGAGTTTGAGGGGGCATTCAGAGCACGGTAGGGATGGAGGAGTGGGAACAGTGGAAACTGCAGGGCTTATTTGGTTGAGTTTAAATAAATGATAGGGACAGGATTCTTACAAAGAAAATTTGTCTGTTTGTTTGTTTGTTTGTTTTACTTAGAGGTATTTTCAAATCTGAAGAAACTGTCACACCAAGTTTCTGTGAGCTAGCTTTGCTGCAGATCCACTAGTCCACGTGTAATCTGGATTATTTTAATCAGAAAAGCCCTTTTATGGTGTTAGTTGAGCATAAAAAGAAAGAGTGTTCTTACATTTCACTTCTACGTACCTTTCTAAGATACTACCGTCTCTGTATAGCCCTGGCTGTCCTGGAACTCACTTTGTAGACCAGGCTGGCCTCTAACTCAGAAATCTGCCTGCCTCTGCCTCCCGAGTGCTGGGATTAAAGGCGTGCACCACCACGCCCGGCTGAGTTTTTAAAAAAGAAAAACAACTGAGGGATTGGGCCTGGGAAAGAAGAGACAGTCATTCACAAAGCTCCCAGCGGAGGCCCCCACTGCTTCTGGGGTGTATCCCAGAAAGAAGAGGGTGTTATGAGAAGCAAGAATCGCAACAGAAAAGCCGGGGTTAAGAAAGATAGCTGGTGGCGCATGCCTTTAATCCCAGCACTCAGGAGGCAGAGGCAGGCGGATTTCTGAGTTCGAGGCCAGCCTGGTCTACAAAGTGAGTTCCAGGACAGCCAGGGCTATACAGAGAAACCCTGTCTCGAAAAACCAAAAAAAAAAAGAAAAGAAAATGGTCACAAGAATACTGCCATGGGGGTGAGATGGGAGAAAAGATGCCTTGAGTCATGAAAACAGTTACAGTTAGGCTGCAGTGCCTAGAACATCCATGGGTCTCAAACCAGGAAGCCACACTTACTACATTATATTCCAAAATCGATTCTGTAGAGAGCATGGGTGTCCTGACGATCTGCCTTGTGATCAGGAGGCCCGGGGCTGCATCTGCCAGACCTCTGTTCTCTCTTCTGCCACCCATTTTCCTCTGCAGAGCAGGTGGGAGTGCAGGTTCAGGGGTGTGTGCAGACATCAGGGCTGCAAATGACTCCACCTAGCCAAGAAGCAGGGCAAGTATGTCTATTAAGAAGCCCCCAAGATTCCAGCTAGAATGCTAGTCTAAAATTACATCAGTTTAATGTTCCTCCAATGTACTCTGTCCTTAGCATTGGTCTACTGTGTTTCTTTCTCCTCAGTAGTAAGACAAGGAGGAAAATTTTCTCACCTGAGACATAATAGGTGTTCCGCTCTGAGCACAGTGCCCCACCACCATCACCATCACCATCACCATCATTCAGCTGAGACTTGTAACTTTGAGTATATTTAGCTCAGTGTTTGTCAAGTAGGTTTCTTAATGTCTGGCTTTCCAGGGTCTGACTTTGACTGTATCAACAACACTGATCTATTAAATCTGAGGACTTTTACCAATCAGAGGGTACCTGGTATGTCACTAAACCAGTAATGATGATCATGGTAGATAACGCCTCATTGTTTGGCCAAACTGGAGAAGGCCAGTCTTGGATTACTTTTGAAAAGCTAAGTTTTAGAATCTTCGAAAGAAATTTCCTGAACAACTTTGTCTTGTTAGGTTTAGCACCTAAGGGTATCAGGAGCCAAACTGAACATAGAGACATGTAAAACGGACAGCAGTCAGCACACTGATGGAGTGTGGAGGACCTGATTGTGATGTTTAACATGCTGTTTTCTCACAGCTTTGCAGAATGCGGAAGCCTGTCCTGGCTGTCATGCAATGCCACATTGCTCTGCAAGGTGTTAGGTGCTCTCGGTTTTGAACTTGTGTCACTGTGGATGGTAGCAGTGAACAGACAGGAAGGGGCATGCCATGACACTCTGAGGAGCCCACTTCTCTAGACTGAAGCTTCATTTTAAAGTCTACCTCCACCCCACCCCCTGCTCTCCTGCTCACTTGCTTTCCTTGTATAGTGTTTTGTGTCAAGCTCCAGTTTCCAGAATGCCTCAGTCACTAGATCAGAGAGGCTGCCCTTGATCTCAGCCTGACACCGTCCATGGCCTGGCTTGGTTGAGTATGCCGCTGAGCTGTGTTCTCCCACACAGAGAAAAAGCAGTACCGGGAATCCTACATCAGCGACAACCTGGACCTTGACATGGACCCGCTGGAAAAGCGATCTCGAGCCAGTGGGAGCAGCGCTGGCAGCGTGAAGCATAAACGCCTGTCCCGCCACTCCACGGCCAGCCACAGCAGCTCCCACACCTCGGGCATCGAGGCAGACACCAAGCCCCGGGACCCAGGACCGGAAGACAGCTGTTCAGGCAGCGCCATGCACCGGAAGCTGAAGACATGCAGCTCCATGACCAGCCACGGCAGCTCCCACACCTCAGGGGTTGAGAGTGGAGGCAAAGACCGCCTGGAAGAGGACTCGCAAGATGATGGTAACTTCTGTCGCTACAGCTATTCACTCACGTGGTGGTCCTGTAGCCCTGGCGTCTGGGAAGTGACTAAGTGATGATGAGAGAGAAGAAGTCTCGTTGCATCCCCAGTGACCTGATTGTGTTGCCTGTGTCTGTTACGAACCTTTGCAACTATAGGGTTGGCGAATTGTGGGACGTGAAGGGGACAGAAACCCTATAGCCCTTATGCCTTACATTTCTCATCCCCCATAAGAAGTGAGGTAGTGGTTAGGTCCACAGCGCTCAGCATCCTCCTCTTTCTCTAAAAAAGAAAATTGCATCCAGTACATAGTATTAACTCCCAAAGTGTTTCTTGAGTGCTCTACCTTTTAACCAAAACTACAGGGCGTATAAAAGAAGTACAGAACCTGGCTGCCAGGAAATTACTCTCCGCTGAGATAAAGTAACAGGTCCCAGCCTGTGTCAGACAGATTTAGCATCCATGTGCTTCTTTTTAAGCCCATTTCTATTTCACATAAGATCTATAGCATCTGGGGTTGATGAAAAAAGCCTATTAGCTCTGTTAAGAAACACTGCACAGCAAGTCAGGCTCCTGAGTGCTTCATACAGCTCTGAGGCAGCTGCCATGAGAGGTGGGAGGGCAGGTGGGAGTGAATCAGCAGTTCCTGGCCCCAGTGCTAGTGACCCATCGGTAGGCCCTGGGGCATGACAGCGAGACCATACAGCTTCTCCTCTTCCTTAAAGAGTAGAGTAATTGATATCAAACATGGCGTGAGAGGTCCTTCAAAAGGGAGCATGTCGCACTGAGAATTTGTCCCTAGAGTTGCCAAATGTGAACATCTGCCTGGCTGCCCTCACATGTGTGGTATGGCTGTAAGCTATGGTCTTCGTTTCCCTTTGGGTCATTAAATGTCTTCTTCCCTGCCTACGTCTCAGAAATAGAGATGCTGGTCGATGACCCCAGGGACCTGGAGCCGATGACTGAAGAGTCGCTGGAAGTCAGCCCAGAGATGTGTATCTACATCACAGAAGATATGCTCCTGTCGAGGAAGCTGAACGGACACTCAGGTGAGCTCTTAGGGCAAGCTGTTGCCTGCAGAAGCCCCCAGGCAGGCGCCTCTGAAAATAGGATGATGGTGTGGGGACTCTGAATCAACCATGGAGAAGAGCCAGTGCAGGTGGCCTGATCATGCATGGGCCAGGTGCCATCTGTGGAAGAGATGGGTGAGGGCACCAGGAAGGGACATTAGCATCTTCTACACAGACTCTGGACCACACGTTTCTCTGAAGCCAGCTGTGTGGGTTGGATCTAAACCTTTTATCACATGTCACGAATCGAACTCCTCTGTTGCTCAGAGCCAGCACTGGGAAGGGGCCCTGGATGTTTGTCCTCCAGCCACTGTCAGCTTTGAGCATCAGTTGTCAGAGGGGAACTACACAGACACACACGGCTGCTGCCATCCTGGCTCTTTCTGGACAAGAGTACAGGGGACAGTTCTCCATGGGAGTGCATTTGCTCACTCAGCCCAAGCACAGCTTGTAGATGTTCAGCCTGAACTGTGGTATACAGGCCAGACCTCTAGATGGGGAATCCTTGCCCTCACCACACTGGGTTCATGATGCTATAGTGACCTTGATTCTCCTACCCATTCTATTTATTATATTGAATTGTCTCCTTATATATTAAATGTAAAGGAAATTCTACATATTTGTGTTTATAAAAAGAAAATAATTTAAAGTGGTATATTCCAAAATGCCTAGGAAAGTAGAGTCCATGGGCCACTGGAAAGTTCCTCATATCATGTTTCTGCATTCAATTTTATGAGACTATTAATTTTGTAGTTTCAAATAGAAATATAATTTAAATAGAATGACCGTTGATAATATTCAATAAACACGTGTATGTCTTTTTAATAGTGAAAGAGAAAACAAACAGTGGATGGTTGAATTGCCTGATCACTAGGCACCGGAATATTAGCCTTTACGTGAGATTTGCCAAAGGATACTATGCAGCATTCAAAAGCTAGGCCAGGAGAGCACAAACTATGTAAAAGGGATGTAACTAAGACACAGAACATGTGAAATGTGACTCTGGGGCCGTGGGGCTTCCGGGGTTTTCCTTGCTTCACCCTAATGTCCAGCGTCTCTGCCACATGACCCTCGCTTTTGGACCCTGACCTCAGATACAGATGGAGTCATACTTGACTAGAGTGGTGATATGGGCTTGGAGGAGACTGTTCACAGGCAGAGGAGCCAAAGACACGAGAGAGCCCACACACAATCATACTGTGTCCCTAGTCCCGTGGGATCTGGGGTCCATGCTCCTGGTGAGTCTATGGAGCAAGCTTCTGGCAGTGTAGTGTGTACCACGCCCAAACACGAGCATCACCCAAGCTCTCTAAACCACCTGTGTGCGAGCCAGAAACGGCTTCACAAATCACTGAGTTCTGTGTAGTTACAAGGTGCATGCTAGGCTTTGGGCTGCTAGCAGTGGCTGAGTAAAAGCCTCCTAGAAGATGGGCGATCCCACCCTTCTGAAGCAATTGTCCTTATGCCTCCTCTGCCATTTCCCACTTGTTCATCAAGTGGCAACGAAGACTCCAGTGGTGTTCGGTCTGATACCCAGCTGGAGCTGGAAGCATTTTTTGGAGGGACACATCACATGCTCAAGTCAGAATGTCAGCCTTAGATTTCTAGTTCTGAAAATTGAGGCTTCCTTGCAGCACAGAGGCGATTAAGGGCTGTGCTGACCTCTGAGACCTAGTGCTGAATTCTCCCTGCCATCTACATCCTGGTCTCTTCCCACTGGCGTCTGCTGTGGGGGCGGAAGTCACAAAGGTCTGTTGACCAGCGGGAGCGCCCAACCCTTGTGGTCCACAACACTTTAGTCATCACTGAAATGCTAGTTGAGAACAGCCCAGGTATAAAAGGAAGCTAGTGAGATATGGGATGGATCAAGAACTGGCCTGGAAGCCAGGCGTGGTGGCACACACCTTTAATCCCAGCACTCGGGAGGCAGAGGCAAGCGGATCTCTGAGTTCGAGGCCAGCCTGGTCTACAGAGTGAGTTCCAGGACAGCCAAGGCTACACAGAGAAACCCTGTCTCAAAAAATAAAAAAATAAAAATAAAAATAAAAAAAAAGAACTGGCCTGGATACACAGCCAGTTAATTATCTGGGCAGATTCCAGCCCTGGCCCATCTGACTGCAAAGGTCAGCATCCCACATCTAATGTCCACATGGAAACAAAACTAGATGATACTGGTGTTCCACTCCGTGATGTGTGGAGAGAAGGGAGACTTGCAGATGGGGTAAAGAGGCCTCTTTTCACCTAAGACCTGCATCTAACATTATAAACGGCTCACTCCTGAACCTTGCTACCCCAGCCGCCCCTTCCTAGCTGCCCCTTGCTTCCTGCTAAAGAGTGGGTGCCACCAGCTGTGAGGCATGGCCACCACTCCTATGGGGTCACTTGAGGCCTCAGCAGTGCTCACAGTTAGTAGTGTAACTTGTTAGAGAATGTGGAGAGCGGTGTGAGGAGGTCACCGTGTTTTCTCTTTTACCTCAGGGTTAATTGTGAAAGAAATCAGTTCCTCCACCTCCAGCTCTTCGGAAACGGTCGTCAAGCTGCGTGGACAAAGCACCGACTCTCTTCCACAGGTACTGGGGATTGAACCCTTCATCTTAGCAGCTAGAGTAACAGGCCTACTTACGTCAGACAGCGAGTCATACAAATGAGCAAAAACTAGCCAAAAGGAAGTGATTTGTGACATACGTCCTCACTGTCTGCTGAATTTTTTTTCATTTCGCTAGCTAGTTCCACTTACATTTGGGTTTTGATTTGGATAATTGTATACTTTATTGCACGCCATCTCTAGCTCCCTCTGGGTGGGAGCCTCTGGTCTTCAGGCTTCTAGTTAAGTGAGTATGTACACCTGAGAGGGTATGTATGTCTGTGTCCGTGTCTGTGCGTCTGTGTGGTGTGTCTCTGGGCTGACTGGTTACCTCAGCAAGTGGAAAGGCAAGGTTGCTGTTTGAGTATGCTGGATGAAGAGCAGTTTCTACCCCGCTTTGCCTTTCAGATGGAATTTCCAAAGTGTGCTTTGCTGGACTGTCTATCTGCCAGCTCTGACCATTGAGTGGCTCAAGGCTAAAAATGTATTATATTCTTCCCCCTTCTTACATTGCTCTTTCTTTCTCTCTCTTTTTTTCTTTTCTCTTTCTTTCTTTCTTTCTTTCTTTCTTTCTTTCTTTCTTTCTTCCTTTCTTCCTTCCTTCCTTTCTCTTTCTCTCTTCTTTCTTTCTTTCTTTCTTTCTTTCTTTCTTTCTTTCTTTCTTTCCTTCTTTCTTTCTTTCCACATGCTCTCCCTCCCTCAGTCTGTCCCTCTCTCTTTCCCTGGCATCGTCTTACTTCCTCCTCTACCTTTTAACTCTACTATTTTTTTACCCATTTTTTATTTGTACTTCTATAAAAGAAGCCATACTGTTAAAATGACATTTACTAAATATTTTTCTAAAAGTCCCAATATTAACCAGTATGTGTGGCATGGAAACTTAGAGGCCAGCTCTGCCAGCCCATGTATGCTGCAGTGCACACGGTCATCCCTGGACATCACAGGTGTTGCAGCTGAGCAGAAAAGGCCAAACCTACAACTCTCTGCCATTTGTGTGCCTTGAGGGTTTGTGGCAATGACCAAATAATTCCACCTCTGAGGTCCTTTTGCGACTTGGGAAGACGACTAGCAAGTTAAAGGGTTATTCTGTATAGCTGATGTCACTCAAACGTGACACTTTGTAGCAAAATGTGTTCCTAGAACTTTGGTGTCTAGCAAATTGGTGTCTTTTTCCCAACAAGATGTCCATGTGGTGCTAACCAGCAAACTTAGCCTGTCTGGTTTCTTGACTGCTCAGTAACCATCCCCCATGTGTGGTACTACCTGCGTCAGCTTTTAACTTCTCTATTTTCTACCAAGACCACTTGGGATCATGAGTTCAAAAAGCAGGCCACCCACTGGAGGCATTTGGTAGGACAGGACCTCTTTGACCACAAACTGCTGCTTTTTTTTATTCTGTATTTCAAAAATTATTTTTGTGTATGTGCGCGTGTGTACACACGCATCCAGGTGCCTGTAGAGGCCAGACGAGAGTGTCATTCCCCAGAGACTGGAGTCATGAGTGGCTAAGAGCAGTGCTGTGGGTGCTTGAAGGTCTACCGGCTCAACTGCAGGGGCAGCGGTGCTAAGGCTAAGCCATCACTGAAGCCCCAATTCCTTCCCTGCCTTTGGCAGCCAGAACACTTTATGTCCTGGACTCTTTAAAACTTGCTTCTTCAAGCTGTGTTTCTTGAGTGATAATTGCCTTACTGTTTCTTATTAAAATATTAACAGACCCAAGCAGGAGAGGTATTAGCAAGTTGAACTGCCCTATCCTGATTCATTTATGTCACTCAATTTCACAAATGCTAGGAGTGTGGCCCACCTGACTTTGTGCTGGCTGTATACACTAGGAGTGTGGCCCATCTGACTTTGTGCTGGCTGTATACACTAGGAGTGTGGCTCATCTGACTTTGTGCTGGCTGTATACACTAGGAGTGCTGCCCCAGTTGTGTGTTTGGGCAGGCTGGGCATTATGATATACTCAGAGTTACTCCCCAAGAAGGGCACGCACGGGTTGGAAAGCCATTTCTAACATGAAAAGACTATTTGACATTTTACGGTTCGCAGCAGCTGTCTCTGCTGGGCAGAGACGTTACCTTCTCACGTGATCCATAGTTGTATTTTCCTCACCCTTCTTTTATCTTGTAGACAATATGTCGAAAACCAAAGACTTCCACCGATCGCCATAGCCTGAGCCTTGACGACATCAGACTGTACCAGAAAGACTTCCTGCGCATTGCGGGCCTGTGTCAGGACACTGCTCAGAGCTACACGTTCGGGTGTGGCCATGAACTGGATGAGAGCGGTCTCTACTGCAACAGCTGCCTGGCTCAGCAGTGCGTCAACATACAGGACGCATTTCCAGTGAAAAGAACCAGCAAGTACTTTTCTCTGGACCTCACTCACGACGAAGTCCCAGAGTTCGTGGTCTGAGTCGCCCCTGCGGGCAGCCCTGCGGGCAGCCGCTGTCTGCTGGAGGCTGTGGAGGCTGAGGGTCTTTACACATCATTTGTGTCATAACTTTTTCACCCCAAACTTAGCTTTTTCTTTATAGTATTTGAGATGGAAACAAAAGCCTTGGGACAGTTGCACTTTAAGTATTATGCAGAGATAAAAGAAACACAGAATGTAAGAAGAAGACAAGTGCCCAGATGTCTGTTGCCCCTTTGGAAGGAATTATGCTTTCCAGCTTTCCAGCTTTCAGACTGTCAGACTGCAATGTGTTTGTTCATCTCTTGTGTTCCGGTTCAAATTTATGTTTATCACGTGAAAGACGTTACAGGCTTATCTGTTTGCTTATGAGTTTTTTAGCCACTTCCTCATGAGGCACGGTTTGGGAGGGTGGGGGGGACAGAGGGGAGTTCTCTCTTCTTTTATGGAGAGCCATTCTTAGTACATAGCCATTGTTGCCTCACAGAGGTTGGTCCGAAATGAACACTGAAGTTGGTGGGAGTCTTATGTTCTAGCCAAAGATGTGTATGTGATGGAAGAAGGAAGCCCCACTGAGAGTCCAGAAGGCGTGTGCCAGGACACTGGGCTCCTTCACGGATGGACAGTGCTCTGTCCGCTGTTTTGTTCTTCCTTGAACTTCCCAGGAAGCTCTGGGATTCGCCTGTGCTTGTGATATGGTACATTTTGCAGTTTACAAAGCTGGTGTATGTTAACAACCACTGGGAACGTCTCAGAAGACGTTTGTTTGGTTGTATGTCCTTTGTTGGTTTTTTTAATGGTGGCCAACAGATGGTGATGTTAGTTTCTGCTTTAACAAGATACCCTAACTGTATGTATATGTTATACGTATCTAGATACGTGGGACTCTGTGTGTTTATGTGTTTGAAGCTTAGTGACTCTTCATTTGGACTTCAGTATATGTCTTGCACACATAGAATTTCTTGTTTAATGTCGAGGATGCTTAGACACAGACAATCAGTTGATAAATGTAGAGTTAAGAGTGACTTTTCCATGTGTGCCTTTGGCCAAGATTCTCAACCTTGATTGCATAATAGACTTGTCCAGAGAGCTTTTTAAAACATGGCTGGGTCCCACCCCAGGCCAACTTAAACCAGTCTCCTGTGGCTGGGAGATTGATTTAAAGTGTACCAGGTTGAGACAGTAATGCACAGTAGGATTGGAGATCCGAGAGTGTCTTTCTGTTCATTCTGAAGTAAAAGTATACAGAGGATATTAGTGATGGAGAATGGGCCATTTTTAAGACAGGGCCTGCTGCTGTTACAGTGTAGAGTGAAACCAAGCCAGGAGAATGAGTTTGATCAACTTGATATACATTGAAGACGTTGCTCACCCTTCAGGAGAGAACTTCATAGCACAATGTCTTTCTAGGAGATGTTTTTAATAATTTAGTATTTTACAACATTTGTTTACCATATTTTGATACTCCATTTTTGCTATCTGCCAGGTTTTATTAAAAAGAAGACTATGTATTATTTTCTAAAGAAACTCATATTTTTGTACAAACTTATGTTTCCAAGTAAGGAAGAAATAGATTTAGGGTCAGGCAGAACATAGCAGTGTTTCCCCCCCCTGGCTAGGTCAGTGTTCCAGAACCCATGGTGGCCACAGGCATGCCCGGTCACCATGCTGCCCTCCTGTGCCCGGCACAGCCTCAGCAGGGTCACATCCAGTAACTCTCACCTGACACTTTAAAGAAGGAAAAAGAAGTTCTGTGCTCATGACTTTATTTTGCTTTTGTCGAATGCTTTTAGAAGAACCAAAGTTTCAGATGCCAGAATGTATAAGTGTCTCAGTGTCCACAGATAGGGGAAGGACGGACGAAGGGCTCAGTCACCTGATGGCTTCTTTTGCTTCCGAGTCATTACACAGTCTCATCATTGCTCACAGATGTTTAGGGGCCGCTCTCCGGAGCCCAGACTGCCGTGCGTCCCCACAGCCCTCGGCGTCTCTTGCAGATACAAAGATGGAAAGGTTGCTTACTTGGACATGTTGTGCTTTATACCTTTTTTCTCTCTGCTCCGGAATCCAGTCTTCAGGGTTCTGCCCAGGCTGCCACTCATCATTTGCCCTCCTCCAGGCAGACTTGGAAATAGTCTTAAAGGGTTTTCAAAGACAGAAATCAGCCAGGGATCAGTTTCTACTTTCTAACCCAAGGGAGAATCATAGACATATGATGGATGTGGAAATCTACTTTGAAGAATTGACGTTTTTGTATTGGGAAACCGTTTTTAAAAGTAAAAGGAGGAAAGTATAAAGCTGTCACTCACGCTGCACTTGTGAGCATGTCCGTTGCGGGCAAATGTACCAGTTCCGTCTGTCACCTCCCTGCGTCATCTGCATCTGTATTTGCAATGGTGAGCTTTGTATCTAAGTAAGCTGTAAACAGTCCTTTCTGTGAAAGGATCATCATGTCGGGATGATACTGAAAGTATGTTTAAAAAAAAAAAAAAAAAAAGCTACGGCGTTATTTTGTAATTATTTCTTAGAGGTGTTTCATGGTATGCGCGACCGTCAATAAAGTTAACTTTTTTTGCCTTTAAGGTGTCTCTTATTATTATACTTCTCAATTAAACAAGAACCAGAAAAGAATTCATTGTATGCTTTCTTTCTGATCTTCTGTCTCACGATGAATAATATTTAAAACATTGTGATGATGGTGATGCTGAGTTCTGGCCATACCAGGCCTGCATTAACCAGTAATAGAACGGCACATGTTGATTGTAATGTGTATGAAGCATTGAGTACTGCCAGCTAGGAGAGCCAGCAAGGTTTCAAGGGCTTTTCCAGACACAGGAGCAGGCTCATCAGAGGCTAAAAGGACTAGTTCAATGTGTGTGTCTGTGTGTGTGTGTGTGTGTGTGTTTGTGTGGTGCATGTGTGTGCGTGTGTGTGTTTGCGTTTGCATGTTTACATTTTTATTTATTGTTTGTACACGTGGGCACACATATGCCATGGCACCTAGGTGTAGAGGTCAGAGAACAGTTGCTGAAGCTGATTCTTCTTCCATTGTATGAGTTCCAGAGATTGACCTCGGACTTGGCGGCATGTACCTTGTCTCACCAAGCCAGCTCCTTGACTCTAAAGGAGCTACTTAAAAAAAAAAAAATTAATCAATTAAAGCAGTAACTTAAACTTAGACCTTTAAAACTGTCTGTGGGGTGTTGATTTCCATCATTTTTTCTTTTTTTTTTTTTTTTTTTTTTTGGTTTTTCGAGACAGGGTTTCTCTGTACAGCCCTGGCTGTCCTGGAACTCACTCTGTAGACCAGGCTGGCCTCGAACTCAGAAATCCTCCTGCCTCTGCCTCCCGAGTGCTGGGATTAAAGGCGTGCGCCACCACGCCCGGCTTGATTTCCATCATTTTTATGTGGCTGCATTCACAAGGCTGAAAGGTAAAAAGGCCAGAGGCACAAAGGGAAGGAAGAAGTCAAGCTGAGCCTGAGTGGCTCTCTCCAAAGCCCAGCTCATCCCCAAAGACAAGGAAGACCAAACGTTTCTTCACTCACTCCGGTTTTCTTGGCTACAAAGTGGCAGTAATAATTCCTAGGATTGTTTGAGAAATTAAATTAGATGCTCCTGGTAAGTGGGTTGAGTAGGGGAGAGAGAGGGTTTTCAGAATTTCACCAGACATTTAGCTCTTAAGGAACAGAGCCATTTAGCAGTCTAGAATCCCAAATGAGAGGTAGGTGCATGAATACTTTGCATGTCAAAGTTAGGCACTGTCCTAGTTAGGGTTTCAACTCTTAGAAAGGCAAACATTTCATTGGGGCTAGCTTACAGTTTCAGAGGTTCAGTCCATTATAGCATGAATCATGGCAGCATCCAGGTAAACATGGTGCTTCCGAAGGAGCTGAGAGTTCTACATCTTGTTCCAAAGGCAAACAAGAGAAGGCTGGCTTCCAGGCAGCTAGGAGGAGGATCTCCAAGCCCCCACACACAGTGATGCACTTCCTCCAACAAGGCCACGCCTCCTAACAAGCATAGTCAAACCACTACAACAAGGCCACGCCTCCCTTGGCCAAGCATAGTCAAACCACTACAGGTACAGCGACTCTCATTTCTCCACGCTCTTCAGTCTAGGCTGCTTGTTACAAAGACTGTAGAGCAGAAACCAACCATGGCCCCAGGGGCTAATCCAGAGAGCATCCGATCAATCTTCATCCAGAGTGGTTCTGCAGGGGAAACATATGCACAAGAGATGAGCCTGATGTCTGGTAGCTGAACCTGAGCTCTATGGACTAGCCGGACTCCTGCCGCTAAAGCACCATGAGCCTCCTCGCTTGGGATGAGCAAGGTCCCCAGAGTATCCGAATATATTGCGTTTTGTGAGAGTGACCTTCTTTCATCAGTATAGCTGCTAGAGTTCAGATGAGGTAAGGGACTCGATGTTTCAGGATTTGTGGATACGTCCACCCTCCCTAGACAGAGCGTTAGGTACTGTTTAGCTGACGATGAGAGTAGGGACTAGGGAGTGCTTGCTGTCAACTATTCTTAACTCCCCTGTTACTGTTTGATTTGCTTCTTCATTTCTTAGGCGCTTGGTGTAGGCCGATCCCCAAGCAGCGGATAAAGGATGCCGCACCCAGCCCTTTCATTCTTAAGTCATGTATGTAGAGTTAGCAGAGGAGCGTGACTTTTGAAAAGATCTGCTTAAATGCTCTGAGCCATTGTAGGTGACAAAGTTAAATACTTAGAGATTAATGGAAGTCTATAAACACGGCAGAGCTATAATCAACCAACTCATTACATAGGGTGGGTGTTTACCCATCTGGTATCAACTGCAATCAGCTAAGGTCGACTCCAGGCATTGTTCTCATTACTACCAGAGGTTGATTTTGTTAAAGCAGACAGCTTTCATCTGGGAAAGGAACTGTGTTCCAAGTTTACTTCTAAACTGATTAACTGACATTTAAGACACACATCCCAAACTTCCTTTACTAGCTTGAAAAATGCCTGTTTTATCCCAGGATTCTGTCAAAGGTTTTTTGTTTAGATGATTGGTTTTGGTTTTTATCTTTTGTTTTTTGGGTTGGTTGGTTGGTTGGTTGGTTGGTGATTTGGTTTTGGTTCTTTACCTTTTACCTGCCTTTTGCCTTGGTAAAAGCATCTGTCAAAGAAGGTCAGTGGAGTGACCCCACAGGCAGATGGAAAGATGACAGCAGACCCTGCAGGGAAAGAATGCAGTCTCAGGGTTTACTTCTCAGGGTCTTCCATACTCAGCTAGAACACACAGAAAACAGCGTCCGGGAAGCAGGCCGGACAACGTGCTTCAAACCCTGTCGATCCTTGGGTTGAACAATGGTCACTGTTACCTCATTGCTACCTGACACCCAGTTCAGAGCAGCACTTGAAGATCTTCTGCCATCATGGTAGAATGGGCTAGAAAAATGTAATCTTCTGATTCACAGAGGGAAAGGAAGGAAGCAGGATTGGGAGTTGCCCTGGGGATTCTATCCCTGAATTGTCCCAGGGTAGGTGATGCTTTCCAGAAGAAACATTAAGGAGCTTGTGTGAAAGTTTTTAAGTGCCGTATCAGTATGAAAGTGTGTGATGATTAACTTTTCAACTTGATTGGATGAAATTAAAATCCCGGGCATTAGTGTGTAGTGAGGATTATGGAATTTTGGTTTTATAGAAAAACATAGAAATATTGTAAGAATATGGTTTTGTTTTAATCCCAGGTATGGAATATGGGGCTGCTTCAGACTGTCCACAGCAGCTATGATTTGCCTCATGCAAAAACAAAAACAATGTATTATGAATTTTATAAACATATGTGAAAAAGAAGTGTCTGGCCATAAAGCATAAAGACCAAAAGAAATGAAAATATAAAATCAAAAGAAGTAGAAATTTGTTTTTTATAAAAAGCCAAAAAATTAACATTTTAGTTTTTTTCAGTCGTGTGACGTGTATTAGAACTACATACCTCTATAAGTATAGCATGGATGCAGCCTAGACAACACAGAAGCAAAGGAGCATGGATCTGTTCCAAATAAAGAGATAGTTACACACACACACACACACACAGAGAGAGAGAGAGAGAGAGAGGGAGAGAGAGAGAGAGAGAGAGAGAGAATGAACTGGTTTTGGCTCCCAGGCTATCTATGATGGACAATATTGATTGTCAGCCCGAGTGAATTGAAAAAGTGCCTATATTATAATAAGGTGCCCCCAACCCCAAGTATATCTGTAAGAACATTTCAGAGAAGATTAACTAGTGGGCAAAGAACTGGACTGGATGTGGGGTGCACCATCCCATGGGCTGTGAGGCACCACAAAGAGATTAAGAAGAAAGTGCGAGCTGGAGAGATGGCTCAGAAGTTAAGAGCACTGACTACTCTTCCTAAAGGTCCTGAGTTCAATTCCCAGCGACCACATAGTGGCTCACAATCATCTGTAATGGGGTCTGATGCCCTCTTCTGGTGTGTCTGAAGACAGCTACAGTGTACTCATATGCATAAAATAAATATTTTTTTTACTTCAGCCTTTTTTTTTTCCCTTGTTCTGGTCAACCCCACTTGCTCCGCTCGACCCTACTCGCTCCGGCCGGCCCCACTCGCTCCAGTCGGCCCCGCTCGTTCCCATTGGCTCTGCTTGCTCCTCTTGGCCCCACTCGCTCCAGCTGTCCCCGTTCGGCCCCGCTTGCTCCGGCCTCGCTCGCTCTGGCCGGCCCTGCTCGCTCCTCCGGCCGGCCCGCTTGCTCAGGCCATCCCGTTCAGCTCTGCTCACTCCGGACAGCCCCACTCACTCCGGACAGCCCTGCTCGCTCCGGTTGGTATCTCCAGTCCAAGGATTCACTTTTATTATTATTCTTCATCAGTACGCTGTAGCTGACCAGAGGAGGGCGTCAGATCTCATTATGGGTGGTTGTAAGCCACCATGTGGTTGCTGGCATTTGAACTCATCACCTTCAGAAGAGCAGTCGGGTGCTCTTACCCGCTGAGCCATCTCACCAGCCCTACTTCAGCCTTTTTTAAAAAACTTTTTATTACATATTTTCTTTATTTACATTTCAAATGTTATCCCCTTTCCTAGTTTCCCCTCCGAAAACCCCCTATCCCCCTGCTCACCAACCCACCCACTGGGTTCCTGATACTGGCATTCCCCTATACTGAGGCATAGAACCTTCATAGGACCAAGGGCCTCTCCTCCCACTGATGACCGACTAGGTCATCCTCTTAAATAAATCTTTAAAAGAAAAGGAAAAAGAAAAAAGTGGAGACGGGACTTCTCGGTGTGCACCCTGGCTGCTGTTCCATTGATACCCCGACACCTCTGAGACAGTGAGCTAACACAAATACTCTACACTAGCCTGGAGCAGAGACACGGCATGGTTATCAGTGTGAGCTCACAGGTTAGGTGCATTGCAAATGACCATGAAGGACATTGAGCAGGGGTCTGAGTAAATTTGAAGAGACCAGCTAAGGACAGAAAAAGACCTTTGCTGCTTTCTTCTAAACTACATATTCTTCTCAGGAAATGAGTATTTTAGAAAAACATCATAGACTGGAGGAGTGATTTAGTAAGCACAGGTATTTACAGCCAAGCCTGATACCCAAGTTTGGACCCCAGAAAACACATGATATTCTCCCACACATTGTCCTCTGACCTTCACATACACACACATACCACATGCACACCTCCATTAAATAAATATGAATTTTAAAAATTAAATGAATCAGGGAGTAAATGCCTTCTAGAGAAAACTCTATCATTAATATTGTTGGAGGTAGAATATATTTCACGCAGAAGACTAGAGAAGGTTGCCACACAGAGAAGAGAGAGTTCTACAGTACAGAGCTAAATGAATGTTCCAGGTGAAGAGTTGAGAGAGAATGGGAGTCCCCCTAGAAAGCAGTAGCAAAAGGTCAAGAGGACAGCAGGAAGAGAAGGAAAAAGGCAAGGGTGCTGACATCCAGGACCTGCAGACATGGAAAACCAGCTGGTGCTCATGGGCCAGATGGAAAGAGAAGGCTTGCAAGAAATGACTCAGAGTGAAGACAGGCATGTCCAAACGAGGAAGAAAAAAAAATGCAGGGAACGCCCGAAAAAAAACAAAAAACAAAAAAACCCAAAAAAACAAAAAAACAAACAAACAAAATGAATAGTAAAAACTAGTTCAAGGCAGATCATCGGGGAGTTTTCAAAAACCGGGAAAGTCTCATAAACGTGTGTGTTTCTTAAAGAACGATACAGGAGGTTTATAGTTCTGTGGAGAATGTAGAAAAAGCTGATGATAGAAATTCACAATGAGCAAATCAAAGAGCAGTAAACTGAGGACACCTGGTCAGGCAGCACTGTTCCCTTCCAGAGCAGAAAACCGAGCCTGGGGGGAGGGTGTGTGTAAAGGTGCCTGGGAGCGGCTCACCTTTGCTTTTAGAAAGCTGCTAATGGCCTAACGTGTTTAGAAAGCAGAATGCCTTTGAGAAGTATGGACATAAATCCTCCTCTGAAAGCACTCTGTGGATTGAAATCTTCGTAGTGTGGAAAAGAAGGTGCCCAGTAGTGTCTTTGACCTTTAACTTATGCAAATGTACTGCTTGGATACAATGTTAATTTTTTTTCCTTTTTTTTTTAAAGAGATAAAATTTATTTCACTCACTAACTACTGAACGGCTCTTAGTGACCTCGCTTTCCTGGAAAGGTGGTGGCGTTGATGGGGTGGTGACATGGCTTCTGTCGGGCAAGTGTTGCTGTGTTTGGGTAGAAAAAATAGGACCGGTGCATAGCTCAGCGGGCTGCAGCTCCTCCAGAGGCCAAAGATGCTTCCTGGCAGTGAACTCAGACAATTCAGGGAGATGCTGAGATATTAATGAAAAGCCTGGAGGGGCCACATGGGAGTTGTTAGTAGAAAGGTGCCAGAAGGTAAGGTGGTTCCCCTTTTCTGGGCAGGCAGGGGAGCGTGGCGCTGATGCCCCTGAGAGCGATCTGGCTTGAGTTTCCTCGCTGAGAACAGCCAACAGATGGGTGTCTGGTAACCCAACGCCCCTGTTGTGAGGACCCAAGTCAATCGCTCCACCTGGCACTGGGGCCGGCTCTGCCTCCAGTTTCAGCTTCAAGCCTCTTGGGGGCTAAGGACAAAAAGTGGAAGCTGAGACTGTATTCAGAGGGAGGGGCTGTAGACACAGAGGGCGCGGTGCCTGGAGTTGAGGGAAAGAATCTCACCAGAAATCTGTGGACCAGTCCCACCCTAGGATCAAGGCCTAGGAAACCTAAAGGAGGCTCTGAAGCTAGCTTGGGAGCTTTTCTAAAAGCCAATCAGAACCTCGAGGAGTGCTGCCAAGGACCATGAAACCCATCCATCCTTCATCTCCTCTCAGACTCCTGATGGTACCAAATATACACACCCCAGCCACAGCCACAGGCAGCCATCTCTGAGTTCTTTCTCTTCTTCTGTCCCTTAAGTTCGGATGCAAAGGGAACTTTCTGCACCCAGGGGCCTGGGATGAATGTTAAAACTCAACCTTTTAAACTGGGGCGGGGGGATGGGGGGTGACCACCTCTATCTGTGATGTATTGGTGCTACAGGAGCCACAGGTACCCAAGGAAGGTAGGGGCGCTGCTCTCAGGTAGGGGCGGGGCTACCCAGTAGGGGCGGGGCTATCTGGTAGGGACTCTCCTATAGATCATTGCCATTTTTTTCATTCCAGTCGTCTCCAGAGAGTGATGGTGTGAAAAGGGAGGGACAGAAATCATCAGTGAAGGTAAAGTGATGAATGTATTAGATGCTAAAGAATAACAGAGTTTTCTTTGTTCTTTAAAAATTGCAGTTAAGTTGTTCGAATAGGTTCAGGAACCATTCCCCTCCTCGTTTGCAATGACATCCCAAGGACCCAGTTAGTGCAGGGCCTGGCATACGAAAGGTGCCCAAACAATGATGAGATTAGAAACAAGTGGAAGTTCTGTAGCCACGTGCCAGGAAGCCAGGTGAGTAGGGTGGATCACAAACAAGTCTGCCCCTCTCCACTCTTCCTATGATCCATCTCTCCATTCCGGTCTTAGCTCGAGCCTCTACTCTGACAGTTCTCGCCTGCCCTCCAATTCTAAAGCCGGCTTCTATTGTGTCTTTACCCTGTAGAGGCTTGTCAATAGCACCTGTCCTAACCTCCAATTCTGACTCACTAACCCATTTATTTACTATTTTTTGATGGTTGGTCTCCTCTTACATCATCACAGTGTAGGCTCTGAGAAAGCTTGCTAATAGAAGTGCTAATCATAGTCTCCCAAGGGTGCAGACCAGAGCAGGGATACAGACACCCATGTGACCCCTCGTGGAAACCCTACTGGACCAGGTGAACATGCACCCCCATGCAGCTTCTGATCAGATATGTAGAACAGCAGACATGTGGATTTAGGTAAGTGAATATAGTAACATTTGGCTATGGAAGAAAACTTAGACGTAGATGAACAAGAGGAAGAGGAGAAGACTTGTATTCATCCTAAATTACACATTTTTTTTTCTGAGTGGGGCTGATCTTAGGATGGATTTTGCCTACTTGGTGTTAACTTTCCTCCAACTCCGTCCTCGGAAGCTGCTGGTGCCCCGGGGTGGTCGTGCTGGGCATTGCCTTTTCGTCACCACTGGGCGGCAACAAGCAAGGATTATCTTGAGCAGAGAGCTTAGCTGAACCGCAGTACAAGATGGTTTTGCTCCAGGGAAGACAGAAGCACATCAGACTGGATGAAATAGGAAAGTAGCTCTCAGAAGTGATCAGAAGGAGATGAGCACTAAGGGTCGGTGGGGAGGGCAGACCAGCTCCCGGGGGTCTTCAATCTGCACCGGACAGTGAGAATTCTCTTTCATCCCGGCTAGGTGTTTATGTGACCAAATGCAATTGTGTGTCTTCAAATGTTCCAGGAACCTCACATTCTGAGGTTTACAGTCCTGAGAGGGAACCATGATTCCTTCTTGGGCAGGACCCCAGTCAAAGGCTCAGCTTAGAGACAGCCCTAGGTGGATGTGGTTCACACCACTGACTGTTCAGGACTGATGAAAACCGGAGGCAGAGATGGTATGGTGTACAGATTCCTGGTCCCGTCCTGTGTTTCCAGACGGTGAGCAAAGCAAGGAATTGGCTCTTAGAGTATCTCCCTTACTTCCTGGGTTGGCAGATGAGCGACTCCCAGGCATGATATGTGGGAAAGAGGAACCGTTTTCTGGAGCTCTAATCAGATTGCAAGCAGCTTCTTTTGTTTCTGCTCACGTCGTGACAAACAGGAAAGGAATCCTGCTGTCACTACTGGGTGTTAAGCAAGCCCGGGTGAGTCTAGATGAACCGCCCTGTGGGGCAGGGAGGACCTCAGTCAGAGCTGGCCTTTTCTGGGCCCTGCCTGTTCTGACTGCAGCCTGACCTCTGGTGGTCAAAGAGAGTAATGCACAAGAGCAGCTCCAGGGGGCCAAATATATAAATGATAGGCTTGGAAAGGCCCCCTGAACTTCATTCACAGCAGCCCTTACCAAGCCTGGGATTAGCTGACGAGGTTGTATCAGCGAATGGATTCCATGGTCCTGTGTTCACCTCTAGCTGACCACTGAACTACCTTCCTGTGTTTCTTCCAAGAGAGCACAGGGGAGGGGGGGGAAGCTAGAGAGTGCATCTTTCCATAGTACACCAATTTTGTCTTTGTTTTTCTCCTCTGAGAAGGGAGGGTAGTCATGGTTGACAAAACTGCAACTGATAAAGTGTTTGCTGGCGCTGGTGGCTTACTATTCACGAATGTGGCTTCTTTTCAGTTTTCCTCACAGGCGCTTACCTGGCTGAAACACGCCAAAGCACTTCCGAGGAGGGACAGAGCTGACTATCCTTTAGCACCGGCTCCTTCTCTGTCCCACTGAGTCCCCTTGTGGGCTCACTTCCCATCCAGACTTAGCTTCCTAACCTGCAGTCACTCGTGGGATGCAAAGGGTCATGTCATTGAAAGAGGCTTGTAAGGAAAAGTGACACGCATGGATCAGAGCCTGTGTATTCCCAGAGCTGGACCTTGAATCCATCTCAAGGAGTGGCCATCCCTTGCTCTGGTGACTCCTGGGTTGTAAAGGCAGACGTCAGTGTGGTGCCCTTGCAGTGAGCTGTTTCCAGTCGGGAGTCTGGAGCGGTAGATGGTGCCTGTGTGTGATTCATTTAGCCAGTTACCTAACACACCGCTGAAGGCCTTCTGTAAGGTCAGCACTATGCTGGATGCTTGAAGGACAAAGTAAAGAAAGATATGTGAATGGCCCTCTACCCTGGAGTCAACTTCGGTCCTGCGAGAAGCAGGGAAAAACACCAAACCCAAAGGCTGTCCCCCAAAGGCTGTCCCCCAAAGGCTGTCCCCCAAAGGCTGTCCTTGGGCTTCTCTGGTAGGCTTAGCGCTTTGATTTCCTGGCTTCTCTCCACTACCAGTCACATTCACACAGAAGAAATTACTTAACACATGAAGCACTTCTGGGAGGAAAGTTCTTTTGGTTGGTTGGTTAGTTTGGAGTTTTTGAGACCAGGTTTCTCCGTGTAGCTCTGGCTGTCCTGGAACTCGCTCTGTATACCAGACTGGCCTCGAACTCACAGAGACCAACCTGCGTCTGCCTCCCGAGTGCAGGGATTAAGGGCATTACCCGGCTGAGGGGCGGCGGGGGGTCCTTTTATAATACTCATTTTCCAAAAGAGAATCTCAAGGAAGATCAGACTGTTTGCCCAAGGCCGCCTAGCCCCGATCCTGGTCAGCCTTCCTTCAGTGCTCACACTGTGGTCCACACTGCCCTCTGGTGGTCACTAGAACCCTCTGAGTACCTCACCTCCAGTCGTTGTACCTCTGTTTGGTTGCTTTGCGTCTACTTCTCTCTCACTTTTAAGTCTTATTTGTTTTTATTTTATGGGTATGTTTTGCTTGCATGTGTGTAAATGTAACACATATCTTCAGTGCCCATGGAGGCCAGAAAAGCACGTCAGATCCCCCGGAGCTGAAGTGATAGACAGCTGTGAACCACCACGTGGGAACCAAACCCGGGTCTTCTGCGCGAGTACCCAGAGCTCCTTACCACGTCTCTCCAGTACCTCCCCCCTCTCACTTTAAAAGTCATCTCTACTCACTCGCCCATCCTGACGCTCTTTCTTCTGCCCTGCACGGCGTTGCATGCACACCTGCAGTCACCGTTCACTCACTGTCGCCCTGTCTCTTCCTACCACTTAGGAACACGCCCCGTCGCCCTCATCTTTCGCCCTTCCGTCCATGTCCCGAACTCACTCCTTCCTCTCAGTCCATGACAGAAGCTCTCCTTTTGAAAGCAACACACGATCAAAACACAGAAGCAGAAGAGACTCTCTGCCCTCTGTCCACCTGTCCATCCTCCCTTTAGCGTACAGTCCCAAAAGGTATCCATCCCAACTGTCTCTGCTTTCTCAACTCCATTTCCTGTTCACCTGCTACCCTCTGCCTGTACAGTGCAGCCTTCTCTGCACCAAACTCTTGAGGAAGTTTCCAGTCTACGCTGCGATGGAACTCTGCCTGTTGGCCAATGCTTCCTCTTTGGGAGTGTCTGAGAGAGGATGCAGATTAAGGTCCGCTCCTATCTTGCCAGGACTGGCACAGCCACAGGTGATAGATGGTGTATGTGTATGGACATGCTGAAGCAGGGAACAGGGAGAGAAGTGTAAATGCATGCCTTTGATGGTGGGAGAGGAATAAGGAATATATTCCAATCTTTTTGACAGACAGGGAAGGAGGTTGGCTTTTTTGTTGTTTTGTTTTGTTGAGATAGAGTCTTACTCTCTAGCCCGTGGAAACCTCAAACCCATGGTGACCCTCCCGAGTACTGGAATTACAGATGTGAGCTATCACATCTGGCAAGGAATTTGTGAATTTTAAAACCTCACCAGGGCTCAAATGTTCCCAGATCGAGGGAAGAGAGCCCCCCCTACAGCTCATGTTGGAGTTGGGAGACCTGAGTGTGTGGGAACAAAGACAAGACAGCAAGGTAGACGCCAAGCAAGCAGGCTCTGCCTCTTTCAAGACACTCTACCGGGCCTGCACGCTCCAGCTTCCTCCACCCTTCAGGTCTCGTCCCAAGCAGAACTCCCTTGGTGCTCTCTGGCATAGCCTTACTATTTCAGGAATGAAGGAGGCAGCTTTTGAAAAATTAGTACATTATCACATTATCATCTCTCTTGAAACCTGTTCTGGGGGCTGGAGAGATGACTCAGCGGTTAAAAGCATTGACTGCTCTTCCAGAGGTCCTGAGTTCAATTCTCAGCAACCACATAATGGCTCACAACTATCTATAGGGGGATATGACGCCCTCTTCAGGCAGGCAGATGTATATGCTGCAGAGGACTCATACATTAAATAAACAAAAATTTTAAAAGAAAAGAAAGAGAGAGAGAGAGAGAGAGAGAGAGGAAGGAGGGAGGGAGGGAAGGAAAGAAGGAAGGAAGGAAGGAAGGAAGGAAGGAAGGAAGGAAGGAAGGAAGGAAGGAAGGAAGGAAGGAAGGAACCTGTTCTGTTTTAGCTCCCTATTTGACCAACTTTGTACTTCTGAAAGAAGAGAATTGAGCGCCATCTCGTGGTTGATAGCCTTCATTTCAATGGCTGTTGTCTGGTGGAGAGAAAAATGCAGCAATGGAGAGACCCACGTCTCTCACTGGGGGATACAATGCCCATTAACAGAACTGAGATGGGTGGGGTTCAAGGGAGTTTTTCTTGGTCTCTTAACTAGTATGGTTTCATCTAGAGGTATGGGTTCTGATTCTAAGCAGTCTAAAAGTAAGACCCTTGTCCAGTGGCAGGAATACCAGACTGGAAGCCAACAAATTTAGGATCTAACTGCTCCTCTGCCACAGCATACACAACTATGTTAACATCAGAAGAAAACAAACAGGAACCTCCATCTGAGCCCAGGTACACGTGTGTCCATAGGCTAAGAAACCCTTTGCTGAGTGTCTTCCCTTCATTTTTCCCTGTGTGTTATATAACATATATATTAAAATGGTATCTATTAGATTGGCTTCTAGGGTGTGGTCCAGATAGTCCAACAATGGTTGTCTTGAGTCAGAAAGGTCCCAGTTGTTCAGCCCATGAGGCTGGATGTCTCCGCTGTCCCCAATCTAGTACTGGAGTCCTGGAGATTCCTGGAGAGTTGCCAGTCCATCTTCAGTCTACACTGGATCCTGACAGAGTTGGGTTTATTACCGGCCACTGCAGCAGGATAGACACTTGCCAGCAAGAGTGAAGGCAAGCAAAATCTCTCTCTTCTGCGCCCATCCGGGCTGCCACCAGAAGGTGCGACCTACATTTAGAGCAGGTCTTCCTGATTCAAATAGTCTGATTAAAAACATCCCTCACTGATGTGCACAACATCTTGGGTCTTATTCACAAACACAGATGTAGTCGACAACTCTAAAGTGGATGGCCTTTATTTTTCAAAGCGTATTTTCTTTTTCTTTTTGTCATGGTGAATATGGGCTTAGGGGTCCATACATAAGCCACACGGCTTAAATATCTGGCATCTCTTGGTGGTGGATGAGTACAGGTGCCAGGGTTCAACAAAGTGCCAGGTGCTCACACTGCTGCCTGCTCATCTGTGAATTCTCGCTTATTTCCATATGACTTTTGGCAAAAAAAAAAAAAAAAAGATAAAGATAAATAAAGTACCCTTTAATTTCTGAAGATAAAAAGGTAGGACCAAGAAACACAGAGAGTGGGGTGGGGGTGTGGAGAGAGATGATGTTTTGCTGAGGAATTAAGAGAAAAGCTGTTACGGGGCAGACACAGTGCTGAGCTCAGTATAGACACAGACATTGCTGTGCTCAGAAGTCTTTTGTGGGTTTTTTTTTTTTTTTTTTTTTTTGGTTTTTCGAGACAGGGTTTCTCTGTGTAGCCCTGGCTGTCCTGGAACTCACTCTGTAGACCAGGCTGGCCTAGAACTCAGAAATCCACCTGCCTCTGTCTCCAAAGTGCTGGGATTAAAGGTGTACGCCACCACTGCCCAGCAGTACTTGAAGTCATAAGTAGAGCAATAAGACAATAGAAGAAAATTGAGTAGATACAAATAGTGAAAGGGGGGGTGGGCTGGAGAGATGGCTCAGTGGTTAAGAACACTGGCTGCTCTTCCCGAGGTCCTGAGCTCAATTCCCAGAAACTACACGATGGATTATGACCATCTATAAAGGGAGCTGATGCTATCTTCTCACATGTAGGTGTACATTCAGACAGAACACTCAATAATAATAATAATAATAATAATAATAATAATAAACAAATATGGTGCAAGTGTCTTTATTTGCAGATGATATGATTTTATACATAAAAGATCCTAAAAACTCCACCAGGAAACCAACAAACTCTTTCAGCAAAGTAGCAGATACAAAATTTACATACAAAATCAATAGCTCCCCTATTTAAAAATGACTCTCCCACCAAAAGCAATCTGCAGATTCAAGACAATGCCCATCAAAATTCCAATACAGTTCTTCACAGAAATTAAAAGAAAGATGAAGTAGAAACTTCTAGTTTGGAAAGTTATGCCAAAATGATGTTTTGCTGGGGCACACAGGTGAAAGGATGCTTTGCTAAAGCAAACACATGAAAGGCTGTTTTGAGGAAGCAGACACAGGTGAAAGGATGTTTGGATACAGCAGACATGTGAAAGGATGCTTGATGAAAGAGCACAAATATGACCCCACGGACAGTGGGGGATGGGCACTGAGCTTTGGTTTGGTTTGCTCCGCCTTGCTATTCTTTGCTAAAGACACGCATGTATTGGTTCCCCTTACATAGCGTTGTTGAACTCAATTTGTAGCAATGCTGCCATTGATAGAAGAAACTAGCCCAAGAGCTGCTGTAAGGTTCCGGCTTCCGCAGCCTCGCCTCAGGCTGGTTGGCTAGTCTGGCCGTTTCTTCAGGTTTGAACTACAGCTGCCTGGTGTCTGCTTGCTGAAAGGACTGGACTGTACCTGCCAGTTTGTGCCTGGTGTCTGCCTACCTAGAGAACTCGTCTGCAGCTACTGTATTTGGTGTTTGCCACAGGACGGAACTGCTGCCAAAGAAGATCAAGCTTGCCCCCAAAGAACTATTGCTGAACAGGTCCACTTCCCCGGAATCCTAATAACTTTTCTCTTCCATTACCTCTGCTGGGTGGTGGGCTAGAAGAGAGGTTGAACCCTTACTAAAAGTAGGTTGCAAAAAATGTATACCGGGGCTGGTGAGATGGCTCAGTGGGTAAGTGCACCCGACTGCTCTTCCGAAGGTGATAAGTTCAAATCCCAGCATCCACATGGTGGCTCACAACGTAGGCATTGTTCTAGACCGCGGGAAAAGACCTCACAAACTTCTGTCGATGTCACATGAATGTATATTATTTATTTTATTTAGAAATTTTTTTTACATATGGATATCCTTTTTAAAGTCGAAACATGTCTGTCTGTGCACTATCGATTTTGTTAAGACTTGTTGTTGTTATTATTACTATTATTATTATGAAGACCTGTTATTACCATCCAGATTTCAAGTTGTACTACAGAGCTATAGTAATGAAAACATCTTTGCACTGCCATAAAACAGATCTATATTGATCAATAGAACTAAATAAAAAATCCAGACATAAGCCCACACACTTATGGATGTAGGAGGCATGGAGGTCTTCGTGCTCACAGATAAGCACTAGAGATACCTGAAATGTTAAACACACATGGTTGATTCTTCAAAGGACAGGATGTATAACTTGTTATCTGCCCACAAGGCTGGGAGCAGACATGGTTAATAGTCTGGTGATCTTTGCACTATCTGTGTGGCCAAGACCACACAGAGCCTCCCCAGACCCTTATTGTAAACTTGTTTTTTCTCTGTCAACCTATAGAACCCATCTTTCTAGAAGGTGTCACATCTATAGAATCTATCTTTATAAAAGGTGTCACACGTACTTTATAATGAGTTTTGATGTAATCATATCCAACTTTTATTCAGCTTACTTTGCGCTTCATTGTGCATGTGGGATTGAATTAGTTATCACCAGTAAAGTTTTCACCAGATTGTGCTATGCTGAAATATGCTTAAAATACATACTCAGGGTCAGACTCCTGAAATTTGAATCAGCACTGACTACTTCCTCATGATGAACAGAACTACCTTCTCGCCTCATGCAGACTATTACTTTGCTAGCTGCAGAGACCCCCAAATATAGATACCTGATTTTTAACAAAGAAGCCAAAAACACACTGGAAAAATATCTTTGACAAATGATGCTAGTTAAATTGGATGGTTGGATGTAGAAGAATACAAATAGATCCATATTTATTATCCTATGGAAGGTGATCTCATGCAACATTTATCAACTCATTGGTTACCAGGTTTCATTTGATTGACATGGATGGTTGGGCAGTGTCCCCTTACTCCCTTACCACTCCCATGAGTGCCCCTTAGTTAAAACAAACACCTTGCCCTAGAGGGAAGAGATGATACTCAGTCAACCTTGCATCAGTAGCTATATTCCCAGTTAGAACCTCTGAACAAGATCTCCAGGAAAATACATGAACCTGGACAGGGATGTCCACCTTTAATCCTAGCACTCAGGAGGCAGAGGCAGGCAGATCTCTCTAGGTTTGAGGCCAGCCTGGTCTACAGAAAGTTCCTGGATGGCCAAGGCTATGTAAAGACCCTGTCTCAACCTCCACCCCTCAAAGAAATGACCCAGACCCAAGAGAGCTGAGCATGGTGGCTCATTCCTTTAATCCCATCACTCAGGGCTCCAAGGCAGAAGGTACACCTCAAGTTTGAAGCCAGCCTGAGCTGTGGAGTAAACTCCAGGCCAGCTCTGGGCTATAGAGATCTTACCTCCAAAAACAAATGGCAAAGCAATAAATAACCCAGGTAGAAACCTTAACCATATCTACAGATCCATGATTCTATGACTTTTAAAGTTAGACTGTCTTTTTTTATTATTAGATGTTTTTTTCATTTACATTTCAAATGCTATCCCCTTTCCTAGTTTCCTCTGAAAATCCCCTATCCCCTCCCCCAACAAGTTAGATTATCTTAAGGATATAATTTATAAATAAATTTAAAGATGATGGTCTTAAAATTAATTGAAAATGGACTTGCTTATTTCTCTTCTCTGAAGAATTTCCTTTGTAATGAGATTATTAGGTGATTTCATAAGCAGTATTTTACAGGTTTGCAGTGAGCCAGGACTGAGAAGATGAAGATCAAAGGCCACAGAGGTTAAGCATGCTTCAGGCTTGAACATAGTTTATTGGCTGTTTTAATATTCTTGTTTGAACAGTTTTTATTATCTTGAGCTTTCAAATTAAAATACATTGCTCACCCCTTTTCTTCGCCCTCCTCCCTCCAACCCTTCCTATGCAACACCCCTGCTCTCTCTCAAATTCATGGTCTGTTTCTTTAATCTCATTACACTCACACACACACACACACACACACACACACACACACACACACAAGCTTGAGTGTGTGTCTGTGTGTGTGTTTATGGATATCATGGTTTGAAAGCTTGTATGGAACTTCCTTGCACTATGAAAGCTAGTGCTCAGAGAGGAGGCTTTCTGGTTAGAACCTCTGGTCCTCTGTCTAAAGTGCATGGTGTCTTAGCAACAAGGACTTATCCTCAACCTCTGGAACGCAACCAAGACCAACAGCAAAGCTTGTTTGGGGAGTTTCTTGGACATCTCTGGCCAACTGCTGAAACAGCATCTCCTTGCCCAGTGCTGAGATTTTTGTTGGATGGCCTGTGAGAAAATAGCTCTTTTGCAGACTGGGAACAGTTTTTTCAGTTGGGTCAACATTCTTAGCTTCCAGACAGCAAGAGAAATAAATCAGGGGTTGGTTTGTTCGTTTGTTTGTTTGTTTTCATGTCCCCTTAATCTTTCTTTTTTAAAAATTTGCCTTGGGGTTGGGGATTTAGCTCAGTGGTAGAGGGATTGCGTAGCAAGCACAGGCCCTGGGTTCAGTCCTCAGCTCTGGAAAAAAAAAATTAAAAATTTGCCTTAAGAGGTTCCATTCAAACATCTGAGATTATTAAGGAATGTATTTGTTTTGTGTTCATTCTTTTTCTCTTTCTGGTGAAGTAACCACGATACTCTCCTTATTAAATTTTTATTTATTTGTTCTCAATTTCATGTATATTCAATGTGCTTTGATCATATCTTTGCACCTTGCCACCATGACACCTAGTCTCTCTTCTGGAAATCCAATTAATCTCCCCAGTAACAGGCAAGAACTGCTGTCTTAGTAACTATTCTATTGCTGGGAAGAGACAACATGACTAAGACAACTCATGAAAGGAAGTGTCGATGCCCCCCCTTACAGTTTTAGTTAATGATGGGGGGGGCAGGCTGGCGTGGTACCTGGAGCAGTAGCTAAGAGCTTTACATCCTAATTGCCAGGCAACAATAAGGCCTGGGGAGGGGAGGGCGGGGGAGGCAGGGAGGAGAAAGCTGCACCTAGTGTGGGCTTTTTAAACATCAAAGCCCACTCCCAGTGACACACCTCCTCCAAGGTCAAATCTCCATATCCTTCCAAAACAGTTCCACTCTTTGGTGACTAAGCATTCAAACAGATGAGCCTATGGGGACCATTTGCATGTAAACCACCACAAATACTCGTGGCTGTAATTACAAGGAAGGAGCGATTCCACCTTCCCAATCCAAGTTTTGAATTAGGATCGGTTTCTAGAACTGCTTCGGGGAGAGTGAACGCCAATTTCTTCTGAGCAGACTCTATCTTGTGTGTTCATTGCGGCGACTAAATGTCATGTTTAACGACCAACACAGAACCGGAGCAAGTTGCGGCCTCCCCTACCAAGCGGCTAAAAAGCCCTACCACGCCGCGCAGGCGTCCCGGGCCGCTGGGCGAGAGGACCCGGGAGGCTCCGCCCCCCTAAGGTGCCCGGCGCGCCTGACCGCCTCGGCCTCCGCGATGTCAGGCCTCTCCTTGGCCAGCCCGGGTGCTCGGCCTTGTGAGGACCCCGCCCCGCCCCCGCGCTGAGGCAGCCCCCGGCCCGGCGGACCACTTCATCGTCTCTACGTCCATCTCTCAACGATGCCGCTCTACGAGGGCCTCGGGAGTGGCGGCGAGAAGACAGCGGTGGTGATCGACCTAGGAGAAGCCTTCACCAAGTGAGTGGCCATGGGCGGCTGTGGGCCCGAGGGAAGTGCGGGGTGGTCCCGGACTGGCAACGGTCTTTAGGCCCGCTGGGCACCCCGCGAATGCTCGTTCACATCGTTGCCTTAAGGCAAAGCTCAGTCCACACTCAGTGCCGAGAGTGTTGTCAAGGAGCACTCTCTTGGGCGATGCGAACCTGGAGGATCTGGTGGGCTGAGTGGGATCTGGACTCCCAGGAAGCTCGAGGAACGGTGTCCCCCACCCCTGCCAAAGGTGATCAGGGGCCATCATTTTAACATTTGACAGCGATGCCCCAGATTGTGCCTACCTCTGGCTGGGTCAGATAGGAAAGCAGCCATCGAATTGTAGCACTTGCTGACTCTTTCCGTCGTAAAACATTTATGGGATGGAGCCCCGTTGGTTCTGGAAATAGATTGGTGAAGACGTGAAGCCGTATAGAGATAAGACGGAAATTGTTGGTTACCTTATACTCTTAGACCCACGTTTTGCACTTTAAAAAAGCAGTTTGTAAGCACTGGAGATGGCAAAACACAAATTCACAAACCTAGGAACATATGGACAGTATGAAAGGTTGCTGGATGGTTTTGAGTTCTTTGGACCGTCCATTTAAGAGTCCTTGTATTGGACTCAAGAACAACACAGAATTACATGACATATATGTATATATAAGGTGATGTTGTGTATGAAATACATACTAGGCTACAGAAAGCTGACATTTCCATCATATATAGTGAAGTTATATATGAAACAGAGATGTGTGGATTATTTTTTACATATTTTAAACACTAACCTGTAATAGATGTTAAGCAACTATTAAATGGTCATGAGAACAGACTTAAAAATTGGTCCTTAGAAGCCACAGAATTGAAGTAAACATAGTTCTTGATTATCCTCTCATTCTCTGACTCTCCAATATTCATATCTTACTTTTTAAAAAACATTAATGTGACAAGTAGAGATTACTATCTGAAAATAATTATTGTGGCTATACATTGAAAATATAAATTATTATATAGGGATGTGATTGAAGACAGAAGTACATAAAAGTTTTCAAAGGCAGAACTTAAGCTACATCATTACACTGTGCCTTGAGGACTTTGAGGAGCACTGAATATAAGTAACATTGAAGTAAAAATGGAGAGAGATGTCTGGACACAGGGGAACAGTACCCAGGAGGGGGGGGAAAAGTGTGATTTAGAGTTAAATTTACAATATGGTCATTTTTGCAACCTTTTTTCCACAAAAGAAATGTGGCACTGACCTACTAATTTTTCTTTTTTTCTTTTCTTTTTCTTTTTCTTTTTTTTTTTTTTTTGAAACAGTGTCCAATGTAGCCCATGATGGCCCAAACTTCTAGTCCTAGTGCCTCTGCCCTCGTGAGTGCTGGCATTGTACATGTGCCCACTGTGCTTGGCTTAAACCAAAACCCACAAGTTGTCTTCTCTCTTCTCTATGTGCACTTTGTCATTCACACACCCACGCACATAGACACAAGAAATAAATACTGTTAAAAAACAGAGTCCATGCACGTTCTAGTGTGAATGTAAGCTTGTTTGAGTTCACCATATACGAAATAATTATAATTGTCAGATTCTCATAGTTTAAGAAGATAGTCTTGGGGCTGGAGAGCTAGCTCGGTTAAGAGCATTCGATACTCTTCAGAGAACCTGGGTTCAGTTCCCAGCACCCATGTCAGATAGCTCACAGTTACCTCACAATTCCAGTTCCAGGGAATCTAATGACCTCTGTGATCACCAGGCATGTATATAGTGCACATACATACACACGGGTACAACACTTATACACATAAAATGATTAAAGAAAAAAAAGTCTTAAATAACATGCTAGCAGTTACTTTATTAGTAATAGTACTTTATTAGTATTAAAACTAACAATAGAATGAAGAGATTATTCATGTGCTATGTAGTGAGTGACGTTTCTGTCAATGAGAGATCACATATATGATGTCATGGCTCTTGAGTATCACATGTGGGTTGTCAATGACCAGAGTTTCGTTATTCTGAATGATTGTAGTTCCTATTATTCCATGTTTAGATGCATTTAGGTGCACAACCACTTACCTTTTGTATGTTTTAATATATTTAACTTCAAACACCTTTGAGTTATATTTGTCTGCAGTAATTAGTATGGCAACATGTTCTAAAAGTGTGTCACCTAACAACAATCACAAACGTAGCTTTATGTGCAGCCCACTGTGTTTCTAGGGTTATGTAAGTACGCTCTTAGGATGCTGCAGAATACTAAGCCACCCAACAATGTGCTTCTCATAGCCTCTCATTGAGTGATACATGACTGTCAGAAGGAAGTCACATAGTGTAGATCCAGGGTTGTAAAAATAAATATCTTGTAAAAGAGGAGGAAAATGAAATCTGCATTAAAATGAGACACTGGCTTATTTCAATATAAAAATTTTTATATACTTTGTTTCTTCCTTTAACATGTGATGTAAAATTATTAATAGATGTTTGTGGGGAGCCTAGCTGCCACTCCTTAAAGATGGCGCTGACTGCCTCAGCCTTATCAGCATAAATAACTGGCATAAATAGCTCCTAATATGGCATTAGGCTGTGTTGACAGTGATATGATCCTAAGCCCGAGAATATGATTCTAAAGCCCGAGATTTCCTGACGTATGAGCAGGAGCCACGTGGCATTCTGTGAGTGGCCAGGATAGGGTTTAATTGGTTGCTTCCAGTGGGGTTCGGGGCCATTCACCATTAAACGTAAGCTGTAACTACATGCATCAAGTATCCTGAGTAAACCATCTTGAGAAGGAACCTGTTTGTCCTGTGTCTTATTCCTGCTGGTCAGGGTCAGCGCAGGTCAGATGTTATTTTTATATATTTTTTTTCTTTGACCCTTTAAGTACATCAGAGATATTTCCAGATGTTTTTGTGGCCGTTGTTTCTTTGGCAGATATTTAGAAAAAAAGTTAAAAGTTGAGTATGCAATTTTCCATTTCTTTGCAGGTGTGGATTTGCAGGAGAAACTGGTCCACGATGTATAATTCCTAGTGTGATAAAAAGAACTGGCATGTCTAAGGTATTTGTTTTTAAACAAATCAGAAAACTATGGACTGGCACGGTGGTTCAGTATGGAAAGGGGCTTGTTGAGCAAGCCTGGCCATTGAGGTCTACACTCAGAACCCACACAAAGGTAGAAAGAGAGAACCACTTTCTACAAAGTTGTCATCCTACCGCCACCCAAGGGCTGTTACACATTCATAGAGCACGCATGCACACTCACTAATATTAATAAGTAATGAGATGTGAAAATTAGAATTTATTTCTACGTTAAAGTTCTCAGAAAAGAATTCAGTTGAAACAACTCCGGATTAGAATACACCGTACTTAAATTAGTACTACACGTCGTTAGTATATTAGGTCCTCTACTTGATTCAGATCTCATAAACTCCTTCGGAAACGATGGAAAGCAAAAATTTCTAACAAAAAGAAAAAAAATTCTAAATAAAAATGAAATTTTGTGTTTTACCTGCACATACTCAATTCCCTCCAAACATGCAGTGCTCTTGGAAGCCAGAAGAGAGTGTCAGATACCAGGAACTGCTACCATGCTTACTATGAGCTTGCTGGGAACCAAGCTCGTCTGTAAGAGCAGCCAGTGCTTGTACCTGTTCAGCCACCTCTCCAGCCCTCTTTATGCTTCTTAGGCAATTCTGATTTTTATCATCAGTCATGCCCAGATGATAAGTCAGATGAAGTGAGACAAAAAGCTTATAAGCACTGTTCTGTGTACTTACTTGTAAACACACACTTCTGTTTATACAGTTCAAAATTACCTTCTCTATCCATTGCCAGTTCATTGAAATTCCTAATTGAAGACATTACCCTTTGGGGGGGAGGGGGGTATTTGTTTTTTGGGGGTTGCTTTTTGTTTTTTGTTTTTGATGTTATTCTTGAAATAAAGTTTTATATAACTCAGGTTGACTTGATGACCTTAAACTTGGGTCTTCTGCCTGTTTTTAGGCATGCACTACCACATCGAGTTTTATGCATTTATGCAATGTTGGGTTGATCCCAGGGCTTTGTATATGCTATGCAAGTCCACCACTTGAGCTACACCAAGGTTAATCAGTGTTTAGTTTTTTATATTCTTAATATAAATTTCACTTATTATTATGAGGAAATATATTAGTAAATAAAAAGCACACAATATTGTTAATATAAGAAATCATTTTAATTTTTTTCCAGCCAATCAAAGTTGTTCAGTATAATATCAATACAGAAGAATTATATTCCTACCTAAAGGAATTCATCCACATACTGTATTTCAGGTAAGATGAAACTTTATTTCAGGGTTGGTTTTTCCCTAATGCCAATAATAGGAATGCTTGGTTATTGCATCTGATACAAAAAAGAAAGTTGGAGTCCATGCCAGTTTTGTTTATATTCCACCTTTGGGCGTTTTAGAACTATTTTTAATAATTTGTATGTGGATGTGCATGTCTCTAGGTACCTGAGGTCAGAGGATGCATTGTGGACATCGGTTCTCTCCTTCCACACTGGTCCCGTGGGTCAAACTCAGGCTTGGCTATGGCTACCTTCACCCCTGAGTCATCTTGTCATCTCTGTCTTTAGCCTTTGAAAAAGCATACTTGATGATTAGAAAATTGAAAACTGTAAGAAAACACTGAAGGCAAATCAAGCATCTGTTAATAGAAGGGATTGACAGTATGCGAATAAAAACTCAGTCGAGTTTGATCTATCAATAAAAAGATACATACATACATACATACATACAATTGATAAGTAAATTGTATACTATCCATATGGTAAAACATTTTGCAGTTATTGGGGTCTGAGGCCTTTTGCTCAGTGGTAGAGCATTTTCTGATTAACTCTGAGACCTGTCAGCAAAATGGGGTGGGGGGGTTGTTCCATATCCATGTATGTAGTGGATCAGAAAAATAAGATGTATTGAGAATGGAAAGAACACATGAAAGAACAACTATAGAATGCATATTTATGCTTAAATGTATGCTTGTGCATCCAGAAGAATAAGATAATAAAGATCATTTTTAGTACTTTCTGGGCAATAAATGGATTAAACTCTTGTGGTTTCCAAGTTAATGTCTATTGTGACTAGAGTTTGTGAGCTCATACTTATTACTTTTACAAATTCACAAAAGAAAACCTCTGTGTAGTGGCTAATGGTGATAATGATAATGGCTTTAGTTCCTGCTACAGCACTTGCACAGTCTAAGAACTCAGAAACATCTTATTCCTGGAATGATAAAATAAAGACATATTTTTGTCATAAAGCATCTTAACATATGAAAAACAGTTTATTCTTAACTTGCATTACTTACCCAAAAAAGTGCAGATCTTTGTTTTCTTTTAAAAACAGAACTATCTTTTTCCAGGCATCTGTTGGTGAATCCCAGAGACCGCCGGGTTGTGGTTATTGAGTCGGTGTTATGTCCTTCCCACTTCAGAGAGACACTTACTCGTGTTCTTTTCAAATATTTTGAGGTATCTGGTTTTTTGGAGGGGGGGTTTTGTGTGTGTGTGTGTGTGTGTGTGTGTGTGTGTGTATACTTGTGTGCACATGTATATATGGCATTTGTAGAGGCCAGCGGCCCAGTCTCTTTCTTAATCATTTATCCACCCTATTTTTTCATTTATTTTTGAAGCCCAAGTTAGCCTCAAACTTGTATATAGCTGAGGCTGATCTTAAACTTCTGATCTTGCCTTGCCCAAGCCTCCATCACCTGCACTGCTTTCAACAGTCTTCTAAGTGCAACAGTCCATCTGAGCTCTTAACACTCAGCGGCCTTCTAGCTCAAAGTTCCAAAGTCCTTCCAGTCCATCACAGCTACTCCCCACAACCTGGTACCATCTTCTGTCTTCCTCAGCTTTCTGTTGCTGTGATGAAACACCATTACCAAAAGCAACTCGGGAGGAAAGGGTTTATTATGCCTACACTTCCAGGTAACAGTCCATCACTGAGGGAAGTCAGGGCAGGAACCTTGGAAGCAGGAACTAATTCAGAGGCTGTGGAGAGATGCTACTTACTAGCTTGTTCTCGTGGCTTGCTCATCCTGCTTTCTTAGAGAACCCAGGACTACCAGCCCACAGTGAGCTGAGTCTCTTCCAACCCCATCAATCATTAATTAAGAAATGTTCTGCCGGGCGTGGTGGCGCACACCTTTAATCCCAGCATTCGGGAGACAGAGGCAGGCGGATTTCTGAGTTTGAGGCCAGCCTGGGCTACAGAATGAGTTCCAGGACAGCCTGGGCTATAGAGAGAAACCCTGTCTCTACAGGCTCACCAATTGAGCCTGATCTTACTGAGGCATTTTCTCAATTGAGGTTGCCTTTTCCCAGATAACTCTAGCCTGTGTCAACTCATGCCTTTAGCTCCAGGTTGTAGGATTACACATGCACCGCACATCTGTTTTTAGGCAGTGCTGGAGCCTGAGCCTGAGTTGCAGCCCTGGCCTCACCTTACTGTTCAAGTCAGGGTCTCTCGTGATTCAGTTGGCCTGGGTGGCTGTGACGTTGCTGTGATCTTCCTGCCTCTGTCTCTTCAGCCCTGGGATTACAGGACTGTGCCACTGCACCAGCTTTATCTGTATGGTACTGGAACTGAACTCAATTCCTCATTCGTGCTGGGCAAGCACTTCACTGAGGAGACAGCTCCTCAGCCCCCTGAGATACCTATTTTTCAATGAAATTAATACATTGGGTTTTGTTTTGTTTTGTTTTGTTTTGTTTTTTGAGACAGTGTTTTTCTGTGTAGCCCTGGCTGTCCTGGAACTCACTGTATAGACCAGGCTGACCTCAAATTCAGAAATCTGCCTGCCTCTGCCTCCCAAGGGCTGGGATTAAAGGCATGCACCACCACTGCCCGACTAATACATTGTTTTTAAGTAGAAAGAAGTCTGAGGGATAGCTCAGTGGTAGAACGTTTGCATGGCATGTAAACAGTTCAGAAGATAAATAAAGCTTGCATATTACATTTTAGGGAAATGCCCCATGTAATTTTTTTGCGTAGGTACTCAAAGCTTAAACCAATTCTACACTATATTTTTTCATTATATGTACTATACAGTATATTTGAAGAATCAGATAATAAATTGACTATTTTATTTAAATGCTTATTTCATACCTAATTAACACTAAAGCTGTATTTCAATTACTTATTTTAATGTAAAATAAGTATTAAAAGTCTCTTTGGAGACTTTCAGGAGAAAAAGACATATTCAATGCTATGAAGTTTATCATGTATTTTCATATGCTTTTCTAGTTCTTGTTCTTGTTCTTAAGATACATTGGCTGTTGTCAAGTATCATTTTTTTCCTTTACTCCTTATCTTTATTTTAGGTGCAATATGTAATCATTGCCACCTCTAGAGGATGTGGGAGGTCTCAAAAGTGGAGATTATCTTTTAATTTTAGTAACATTACTTGTAATATTCCTATTTTTTAAAAAATAGAATTAAATTGTATGATTATTTTATGGTAAGACAATTTTTTATATTTTTAAAAGTTTCTGCCTTGAAATTAGAAGGTATTTTTTAAGATAGGGAAATGGAAGATTATTTAAAGAGTACAGTATATTAGAAATTAGATGTAAGCTGGACAGTGATGCTTGAGATCCCAGTATTTGGGAGGTAGACACAGAAGGGTCAAGGTCACCCTCTGATACATAATGAATTTGAGACCAGCTTAGGCTACATTGAGACACCATCTCAAAATTAATTACATGTAAACATTTTTATATGTTTTGCTAAAGTCAAATATACTTAATACTAAAAAACATTCTGGTAAGTGCAGCTGGTTGTCAGTCATTTTGGTAGGACAGATCTGAAGGAATACATCCTTTATAGCACCTGCCCTAAGTGACACATTAGCTCAGGACTCCCACTGAGTGGGAAGATGGCAGCAGCAGAGGCAGATGAGCTCCTCTGAGCCAGAAAGCCCCTCTGTGCACACTGAAGAATTGCCGTTGGGTCTTCATTGGTAACCTTATCTCATAGATGACTGAAATGCCTTCTCTAAGTAAAGAGACATTAAAAATAACAATTCAGCTATTATTTTATCTGCCATTTGATTATAATAGACTTTCATATTTTTATTGAATATCTGTATTTGTGCTACCAAATCTAGCAAATTCTCACTTAAAAAAAAAGTCACCAAGAAGATTATAGTTTGTGGTTTTGCTCTTTAAGTTGCTATGTTATGATGGATGGGATTTGAGGTTTCTTTAAAGTTTTTATTATTTGTGTGTGTGTGTGTGTGTGTGTGTGTGTGTGTGTACATGATGATGGATGGTGTGCTGCAGTGTCGTCAGAGAACAGCTTTGGGATCAGCTCTGCTTTTGCCCAGGTTCCAGAGATCAAACTCAGGTATCCGAGCTATGTACCAGGTGCTTGGACCTGCTGAGCCATCTTGCCAGCCCCTGGTGATTTAAAAATAGGGTTTATTCTACAAACTTTGCAAATACGATAATCAAGAGTTTTTGCCCAGCAATGTGTGGTGGCATATTCCTATAATCTCAACAGTTTAGGGTTGTCCTCAAGTGCATAGCAAGCTCAAGACCCTGGAAGGGCTGTTGGTACAGTTCAGCGGGTGGAGGTGCTTGCCATTAAGTCTGACAGCCTGAGTTGACTCAATCCCCAGGACTTAAATGGTAGAGAAAGAGAAGTAACTCCCACATATTGTCCTCCTGACTTACACACACACATACACACACTACTTTAAAAGGGAGAAAAAAAGCCCTACATGAGATCTTGTCTTAGATAAGTGAAAAGTGTTTCCTAAAGCTGGACATAAGAGAACATGCCTGTAATCCCTGCTCCAGTCCGAGCAGAAGGGAGGGTCACTGCAGTTCATGGACAGACAGACTCACCCTCAGAGTTCTCACAAATGGGGGGGGGGGTGGTCTTTCCGGTATTTCCAGTGTGGCAAAAGCATCTGTTTTTTAGTATCATCTTCCTCTGAATTTGCATTTTTCTAGACTTATCTTTTATTTGAAAGTTCTACTTCACAAGTAGTACTGATAAAAATGCTTTAAAATTGTCATTTGGAAGTGAAACTACCTAGTTAAATTACTTGTTTATATACTCTGATATTATGTTTTATTACTTGATAGATACTTTGGTTATTACTTGAGTGAATTCATCTAAATCAGAAAGCTAGTTTTTCATTTAACACCAGCATTGATTGAAGAGATATAAATCAATGCAGTGTTGCTGTGAATTTCCCTAGTCTACTTGAAGACACATCTGACGTCTTCAGACACTGCACTCAGCCCGGCCTTGCCGCTGCTCTGCTGTTTTCCAGGTTCCCTCTGTCCTGCTTGCTCCAAGTCATCTGATGGCACTGCTGACGCTCGGGATTAATTCAGCCATGGTCCTGGATTGTGGATATAGGGAAAGCCTGGTGTTGCCTGTATCTTTTTTTTAATCAGCTAGCCCATGTTGTGGGTTTTGTTTTTTTTTTTTTTCTTTACTTATTTTAACTAAAGTAATTTGGCTTATAAAAATAATTTTTATTATTGAAGTATTTTGGCTTAGTTGCACAGTATGAGTTATCATGTGGTAAGGTTAATGGCCTTGAAAGATCTAAGCTTTCTGCAGGAGTTATCATTATGATTCAGTCCTAGTTTATGCTCCAGGAGCAGATCAGGTAAATACTGTGTTCAGTTTTCAAGATGCATTATCAGCTAATAAGGATAGTTAACCTCTAAGAAAAGAATTCACACAAAGAATAATTGGACAAACTAAAATGAGAAAGTTAAACTAAGAAAAATATAAATGGTAGAATAAAATTGACCTTCACTATAGAAAAGGAACATTTTTATTCTATGTCCAGAGGCTGTCAGAATAATATGCCATTGCGTTTATGAGCTAGGGCAGGTAAGGACAGATCTAGGCTGTGCTTCTTCCTTATAGGGTACCACTCAAGTAACTTACACTCTTGGCCTCAGTTTCCATATCTATAAAATAGTGATGATATTCCATCTCATGGGAACTGTGTGTGCCGAGTAAGGTAGTCTTATAGTGTAGGACCCACCCAACAAGTAGTTTAATAAGGCACAGCTAGCAGCTTAGTCACAGAGGCTTATTACTGGTTTGACAAATAGGTATATTTCTTTCCATATAAACACTTATAATAGAGGTAGACATTTTATTGAATTGTCACAGTGTTGCTTTGTTAAAATGTAGTTAAAGTACATGAACATAAGACAAGCAGTTTCAAGATCTAGATTTCTATGAGAAAAAATGTTCAAGGGGGGAAATAACCACTTACTCCTAAAAAACTAAGTTAGACATTACTTTGTTTAATTCTCAAAATAAACCTGCCATGCAAGTAATATTCTTTTCATGTAAGTAATTGGAAGTTAGGGTAGCTTTTATAAGCACATAGCCAGGATATAAACCTAGAGTGTCCAAACTGTGCTCTCACCATAATCTTTTTCATTTTTTCAGTATTGTACTTATAAAACACTAACCAAAACAGTATTATAAGTAATGTAATATATGCATAGTATAATGTTGTGTACTGTCCTCTCAGTTCAATCAGGCTGGGGCATATATAGAATTTTAAAATATCTTAGAAATTCATATAAATTAAAGCAGTAAAGTTAAAAGTATCCTTTATTTAATCCAGTATATTAAAAATATTTCTCGGGGCCTGGAGAGATGGCTCAGTGGCTAAGAGCATTGACTGCTCTTCCAAAGGTCTTAAGTTTAAGTCCCAGCAACCACATGGTAGTTCACAACCATCTGTAATGGGATCTAGTACCTCTACTGGTGTATTTGAAGACTGCAACAGTGTACTTACATATATAAAATAAATAAACCTTAAAAAAATATTTCTTTGTACACAATGTAAAAATTGAGGTTGTTGAAGTATTTTTTTTCTTCATTTTGTAAATTTGCCTTGTAACTTAGACTCTTAAAAATATCAAAGTTCTGCCGGGCGTGGTGGCGCACGCCTTTAATCCCAGCACTCGGGAGGCAGAGGCAGGCGGATTTCTGAGTTCGAGGCCAGCCTGGTCTACAAAGTGAGTTCCAGGACAGCCAGGGCTATACAGAGAAACCCTGTCTCGAAAAACCAAAAAAAAAAAAAAAAAATCAAAGTTCTGAACAGCTGAATTTTAAGTACTCAGTAGGCCTATATTGCTAGCTAATGACTACTTTGTTGGATGCCTCTACCCTAATTAATGGATTATGGTGTCTGTGCATATGCACATTTAAGTCTGTTTTCTTTGGTGAACATTATTAAAAGACTTGCATCTGGCTTTTCTGTAACTTCTAGAACAAGAAGTAAAAATGTATCACCAAGGTTGTATCTCCTCAGATGCTAATGTCCTTGACTACAGCACAGATCTATGAAGGCATCCCAGTACTGAACTGCTGGGGAGCACTACCGTTAGGAGGAAAAGCTCTCCACAAGTAAGTTTCTTGTGTGTTTTCTCACCAGCCACAAAAGCCAATGCTTATAATCTGATTTTTAATTTATTCCATCTTCTTTTAGATTTGATTTCATTTTTTTTTTGAGATTATAATTAATTTTACCTTTCTCTTTCCTCCCTTTAAGCCCTATCTACTCTCCCCTCTTCAAATTTATG